>VXAV01011179.1:57400-75711 GCA_013399715.1 Alectura lathami | reverse complement strand
TGTAAATAAATTCCAAGAATGGATTTTTTTTTTTTTTTTTTCCCCATAGTACTTCTGTAACATGATGGGAGTTTCGTAACTTCTCTCTGGTTTCTGTAATAACTTAGGACTGAGATGCCCAGGAGTCCATATTTCAGAGTACTGTGTGCTTAGCACTGCAGATACTCAAACTAAAGCATCCACACAAATCAACTGGAAGATGCAACTTCAGTTCTGCTACAAATTAGAACCCACAATCTCAACTACAGCTGGAAAGGAAGGAATATGCAATTGCTAAATGTGGGAGCGTGGAATAACGGACATGAATGTTAGACTACTGCACGAACAGGCCTTTCTGTAATAAACAGTGATTAAAGAGTAGGCCTCAAGGACACAGTGTCTCTGAAGTATAAGATAAGGAGCTAGCATTCGGGTAGGGCAGGAACATATTATAATTAGAGGATAAGTTATAGGTTAGAGCTTAATGAGTGACGCTATTATAACCTAATGAAAAAGCAAGATATTTTTAGTCACAAAACTAATGCTATATAAGCAATTGTAACTGCGCAATAAACGTTCGTTTGGCTTTTTAGTTTTTGGCTTTTGTCTTTTCTCTTTTGGCTTTTGCTTTTGCTGCCTTTTACCTATGAATGCCTTGCTGATTGATCTCCGATAGCTAAAAAACCAAAGTACGATTTAAATGGTGGGGGGACTGGAAATTCTGAGAGATGAGGAGGATGGAATGTGGAGGATAAAAACCTCAGGAAAGTGAACAAGGAGGGAACTCTGGGATTGTGATCTTTTCTGATTTACGGATAATTTGCCTTGTTTTTCTCATGGAGGTATGATCCCTTGCTTAGAGAGGAGACTAAACAGTAGCTTGCCTTTACATCTGCCTTTCTCAGACTCATCAGCCATGGTCCACAAACCTCCCAGGAGCTCCTCTTGTTGACAATTAGTGGTTTGCATAGAGAGGGCAAGTGGTTAATGCTGAACCCTAAGCCAGGTTTCAAAGTGACATTCTGTCTTGAAGAAAAGAATCAGGCCTTCACTTTTACCTCACCTGCCTGCAGGTACTGCATTTCAGGCAGATGCCAGTGTTTCAATGCAGCTTTGGGATGCATGAAACATATGCTTTAGAACAGCTTTTCATCAGAACAATGAGGAGACTTAGAGCCAGAGCTGCTTCAAAGCAGTACCAAGTACAGAATTAGCTACATTATCTTGCATTGAAGTCCCTGCAGTCTGTGCTGGAAGGAGTTTGGTAGTTTGTCTATAAGGTACTTCCTCTGCAGTTGTTTTCCAGCCACTGAACTTGTGGGTGTGAATTTACTCCATCAATGTGTTTTTATACCAGATGCCACATTCCATTTGAAAATGACAAACACCTGTATCCTTAACAGGGCTGTCCGCTGCTTCACAGCTCTTCCTGTCCCTCATGTGTGATCCTTGCTGTTTCACATGGTTTAAGAAAGACCATGAATAAAGGCCACACTTTAGATAAGCAAGTAAACAAATGAACATGTACTCCATGGAGGACAATATTATTTCTTTCTTTAGCTATTATTTTAGTATTTGTTTCTTCATTAGCAGTTTTACTCTATCGTCATTTTATAAGCAGCTTGTAGGAATTAATGGAGACAGCACGTCTGGAGACATACTTCCTAGCTATGCAAAGAATATTCACTATCAGTCAAGTGGTGGAAAATAATAGGAAACCTTGTACTGAACCTCATTAATGTGTAATAAAATAGACTAGCTCGTTATCTTGGAGATACAGACCACTCTACCCTGTAATAGAGAACACCTGCAAAACACAAGAAGAGAAAAATGGCGTGACTGCGGGAGCAGTGGATCTGCCATAACTGGCATTGCTCCAAGGCAGCAGAGCTCGTGCTTTCAGGCAGGGCAGCCTCCTGGCCCATGAGAGCTGCGTGATAAGGGAAGGTGTGGCCCTTCCCCTGCCAGATAAGTGGCCGTGTGTGTCATGTTCTTGCAATCTACCTGCTGCACCTCCAGGTACATGTGAAATGAGTCACCTCGCTGCAGGCTGCGTGTCCTGTTGTGCAGCTAACGCAGGCCTCTGTCCTGCGATCCCAGCACCGGGCGTCCTGCGGCCAGGGGCTGCACATCCCAGAGTGCGCACTTGTGGTGGCGAGGCTGCCTTCAGGCTGTAGGGATGAACATGGCAAGGCGACAGAAGGGCTAGCAGGCCCTGAGAAGAAATTGCTGCCTGCCCACATGTCCAGGGCCCTCTGCAAGGTGCTGTGCCGGGGCTGTGGCCTGGCTGGAGTGCTCAGCCTGCTGCGTTCAGCTCATGAGCTCAGCCCTGCGCTAGAAACCTCTGACTCATGAGCTAGGATTTCATCCATTAGTGTAATTAAAAAGGAAAAAGAAATGAAGCAAAGCTAATGAGCCTTCTTTAATAATCTCAGTGAGTATCTCTAGAACAGAAACAGATGGATCATTTCATTTTACAATAATTAGACTTTAATTTATTGAAGTTTCAAAAGTAACTAGGTTTTGGAAGCATAAGGAGCTGATTCTGACCAAATTCCAGATTCCAGGGTGGAGGTCACAGCCTGTTATCAAACACACACAGTCTCAACATTTTTTCTCATGTTAGGAGTGCAAACAGATGTTTTGAAGGAGTAACACATACGAGATGTTTTGTAAGCAGGAGCCTGGAAGGGAAATACCTGTTTGTTTGTGCCTTGGGCCTTCTGAGTAAGGAAGGCAGGGCAGGAGCCCAGGTTTTCCCGCAATGGGGGCAGTGAGTAGGAGAACCAAAGTACATTATGTTACTTCCCTCAATTCCTTTTCTCCTACTACTTTTTTTTTTTTCTCAGTCCTTGGATATGTAAGCTACCTGATTTTTACTAAACTAACCCTCAAATCTGATTTTGTTCTTATGCAACTGTTACAAGAATATCAGAACCTGAAAAACATTTGGGATTTGTGCTGGTATGTAGGTGCTGGACTCTCCTGATTTCATCTGAATCATGTTGGAAAATTATCTGTCGGGAGCTGGGAAAGGCATGCTTAGTACGGCTTAGTATGAAACCTCACCAGGACACAGGTTCAACCTAGAAACTGAGTATCACCCAGAGCTGGGCTTTAGTTAGGAGCTAGCACCTGCCCAGTGTTGCTGGAATGGGATGCCTGAGGGTAGAGGTCTGTGGCATGCTGCTGCCCAAAGGCTCTGCATTGGTTTTCTCCCTCCTGCTCCTGGCTGCGTGGTGCCACTTCTTCCCTCATGTGGGCTCTGGTGCTTAGCTGACTCTGTGCTGGTTTCACTCGCTAGAAACCAGATCAGTTTTCTGCCTTTACTATAAGATCAAGTGGTTCACTGACGGTCAGCACAAGGAGAGAAGGCAGAGCACATGACTGAGAATGGTGTGAGGAAGAGCCAGGACGCCCTTTTGGTTGCCATAAGATACTAGCTGTACTCAGGTTGCCTTGCTTTGGGAATTGCCCTCAAATTATGATTCTGTGAGAACTACCCAGGTTAGCACTAATCCTTTTAACACCATTTGTATGTGTGGAGAAGGGGATATGGGTTGAACAGGGTTATTTTGACTGACCTGTGTACAGCGCACGTACAGCTTAGCAAGTGGGAAGGAATGGGAATCTCAGCTAGGGTTCAGAGAGGTGAGAGCAGGAACCTTTTAACCAGAGCACTGGCTTTGATCAGAGCCCAAACTTTTGTAGACAGACGAAGGTGATGTAATATTCCCGGGAGCTGGAAATTACTTCACCTTAAATACTCCTCTGAGTTTGACTCACAGAGAAAATGACTTCAGGTGAAATATATTTTGAAAACTTGAGGGGGAGGATTTGTATATTTTGTTTAAGAACCATAAATGCAAAGCTTATTTCTGGCACTCCACAAGAGCCAACAAGATCGGTTGGCTTCCATAGTGTCATAAAGTGGGGTAGGAGATTGCCTCTGGATAGCTGTTCAGTAGAAGTAAATGCAAGCCATAGAGATTAAAGATTGTGCTCTCCTTTCCTAGAAAGCCCTTTGCATTAGAGCTGAGAGACTGCCACCATAAAAGGCAAGGAGTCCTTGTGTCAGCCGAGCCTGGGAACCGAGGGCTGCCCAGCAGGCTGACTACTCACTGCTTGCTCCTGTCTGAGGAAAAGCCCTACAAAAGCCCGGTGCGCTCTGGCAGTATGCCCTGGCAGGCAGGCCGTGTCTTGTGTGGATGCTGCTTCCTAACTCTATAGATGATAACCATCAGTGGCTACTGCTGGCCATGAAATGACAAAGAGGTCTGGTGTTCATCTGAACTGTCAGTGAAGGTAGGGGATGAGAAGTGAGTGAGTTATTTGTATTTCTGCACATTTCAAGTATAGAGTAAGTATGGTAAACAGCAAATTAGTTTAACCTTATCAATAATCCTCTCTAGCACTGACATATTTCTGCAGCTTTTTCTGCCGAAGTGGGAAGGAGGGCTGATGAATGTAGTCAGTGCTGAGGCTATAACCCCTATCATGGAGCATTTTAAAGGAAAGAAAGGGAGCTGGCTGCANGGGGATGAGAAGTGAGTGAGTTATTTGTATTTCTGCACATTTGTATTTCACATTTGTATTTCTGCACCGACAAATTCACTTCCACCCTCTGGAAAGAATCTCTAATCTCCCCTCTGTGTCTTTGGGAAAGGAAGAAATACCCAGAACAAAGCGATTAGAAACAGGTGGAACCACTGTTATGTTAGGAATTGGAAATCCTGTTTTTTAAGGGATTTAGGAAGAGGAATCAAACATTTTTCAAGTTCATTGCACATGCAGGGTTGCAGTGTTATGTACAGCTGATGCACATAAGCCTTTCCCAAATACTATGGACATTAACAACAGCTCTCCAATAACTGTAAGAGGATACAAGTTCAGCAAGAATGTCAAGCATTTGTGGGAGCAGATAGTTGGAAAACACAATAGCTTTGCCTGGCCAGGTGGCTAAGTTTGCTTGATTGTGTTGACAGGAGGGTAAAGCAGTACAATGCACTGCATAATTTGTTCCAGTTACCAGATGAGACTGGTTGGTACTGGCTGAAGAGCCTAGGCTGTTATTGCAGCTTTCCTCTTGCCACCTTTTATCTTAATTCATCCTATTTTTCATTTCTTTACAAATTGCCAGGAATGGCTCCGTTAAAAAGCTCCATTCTATGTCTCATTTTGCTCTAAAATAGTGTGACCTTGCAGTGACTAAGGAGCTACTGCATTAAGGTGCAAGCTCTAGCATCCATCAATAAAATCAGAACAGTGGAGCAGCAAGAACCAAACAGCAGGAACAGGACATGTTGGTGAGGCACAGAAAAGCTGTCCAGCAGGAAAGGGAGCAAGGGCTGTAAGTCTCAGAGCTCAAAGGGAAAGAGAAGCGGGGCTGTTTGACACAGGAGGCACTTCAGTGGAATTGCTAACAATGGAATCAGAGCCTCTGCACTTTGGAAGAGTCAGAGAGAAATAGACGTCAGGGCATAGGAAAGCAGGCAAGGAAGACATGGCCACTTTCTTGTCTGCACCTCGCTTATGCCCCAGCTGTTGTGCATGAAGAGGTCTGCACACCTTCCCTTATTGAAGGTGTCTAGGAATGCAGTAGAGGCACTGTGCCATTATCTGAAATGTTCTTTGGTGTGATCATATTAGGCAGTTTAATTGCTTTTGAAAGGCAAAACCTTTCTTGCCTTCATGCCTATGAACCTGGCCCTTGCTCATCCTCTGTCTGCATAGTTCTTGAATGCAAGAGACAAAGCACGTGGGACACTCTGCTGCTGAGCTTGTGGTATCAGAGAGAGACCAGATGGGGAGATGAACTGAAGCAGCAATGACCGAATTAAGTGCCAAAATAATGTCAGACAAGTGGAGCAAGCTACCTGTGGAAGCTGAAGTTAGAAGCATCTGACCACCACAGATGAATGGGAGAAGACAGAGAGGAATGGCACAAAGTATGAGGAGTGCTGGTCCAAGGCAGTGGCTGCCAAAGTGGGTCCTGAGGTCCAAACAGGCCTGTTTGCTCTGGGCTGTATCTTCACACTGTGGTGCCTGGCTGAGTGCCAGTGGGCAGTGTTGATATTACAACTTCTTTTTGACGCCTGGTAATCTCAGTATCTTCTCTAAATCAAAAGGGTTTGTGTGCGGTGTCTAGCTGTGTGCTTGACAGCTGGTATAGATTTTTAATAATACAGGTGATGATCCTTTGATGGTGTGTCAGCCCCTCCTTGGCACATTGCTTGCTGATCAGTGCCGCTGAAATGGGCCTTCTGTGCTAGCTAGTTGATTGGACTGAATTCCTGTCTGTAGGTTTTTTGGTGTTTTTTTTTTTTTTCTTTCCATTGGTTTTGAAATCAGTTTATTTAAAGGGCTGCAGAAAGTACCTGCAGATCTGTCCTTACAGAGTCTGGGTGTTCAGAGTACAGTGGGCAGCTCCTGAAGCTCAGGGGTGTGGTGTGGGAGGAATCAAGTTCTTCTGTCTTAGGGGGAAGACAAAGTGGAACATGCGTGTGAGGGATAATGAGGAGGAAGGGGACGAAATAAATATTCAAGCAGTGTGCGCTGGCTTCAAATTGTTGGAAACATCCTGTTCAGGTGGTATGTGATGAGGTCTGTGCTTGCAATGCTCTGACTGCTTGTGCATATCAACTCAGTGTAATCTTTTCGGGTTTAATAGCAGTAAATGATCAACTTAGATTTTCCTGATTGTCTGGAGGTTAAATGTCTTTAAATCCCTTCGGGTGGAGGGAAAGCAAGTGCACAGCTTGGGCTGTGTGCTGTGACCTGTAACAGGATCTTGCTGGAATACGCTAGCAGGGGTGGGTGGCCTTCAGGAAGGAAGGCAGATGTTTACTGATACGAGGGGAGTACAAGGTAGAGTAAAGGGAAGTTTAAAAATTAACAGAAAAAACTTTGACTTTATAATTTCAAATAAGACCTTTCAGCTGTGACTATTGCTGAAAAAAAAATGCAAAGCAGACTTGCCGTAAACCATGTGAAAAGCACATGGAGAGCAATGAAGCTGGAGCATCCTGAAGTCTGAACAAAACGAGAATTTTTTATGCACAACATTGCAATGTGTTTGTACTAATAAGGAGCCTGAGGTCGGTGCAGCACAACAGTTGTTCAACCCACCAGCAGTGGTGGGTGTGTGGAGACAGCTCTCAGACAGGCATGGGGTGGCTCTGGGAGAAGCATGGCTGGGCAAGTGAGGCAGCAGTTGGATACAGAGGAGAAGCCACGTCCTGACAGGATCATCGGACAGGATTCCAGTGGGGTTACACTGCAGCTTAGGGGGGAGTGTGGTCGTGACTAATACAAATAGTCCAGCCCCCGACAAAACAACATGAGACGTAAAATGACTGTAGGATGGCATGCAGTGACTGGATGAATAGTTTGCCTGGACATCTGTCCCACACTGTAGTGTCTAGATCTTGAAAGGAAGAGTGTATAGCTGTGTTAGGGCCTTTGTCTTCCCTCTTCTATTCTCTTGTCCATCATTTTCAGGGATCTTGGTGCTGTCAAGTGAAAAAAAAGAACACAGCAAAAGACTGAAGGAATGATTTGTCATATAGGAGAACAAGGCATGCTGCAGGCATTGCTTTAGTAAGACAGACCTTTCAAATTTTGCATTGTTTATAACTCCCAGGAAGTCTGAAGACACCTGAAGATCCTGGTCCATGTGGTGACGGCAAGCAAACGGAGCTTGTCTTGTGGTTTGTCTATTACTGCAGACAATTTAGTGGTGTGACAAGAAATTATTCCCAAACCAAAACATCTTGTGATTTTTTTTTTTTTTAAATCTGATTAAGTGAAGTTGGATTAATATATTTGGTATTATGGGGATCTAATAACACTAAACCACTGATTTAGGATGCCCCATCCTTTTATAGGATGTTTCCATATGTCTAATGGCAGTGCACAAACTGCATGTTTGCAGTGTCTGGGGGTAGCCCTCCATTTAGGAGCGCAGTGTGCTGAGCAGCTGACATTCTTGTTCTTGAAGAGGGACAGGGGTGAACTGGTGTCCCCAGCACTGCCAGCTTCCTCCTGCTCCTTGGCTCCATGCAGGGTGTCCGTGTGAGAGTTACCTGCTTGATGGCTGTATGTGTCATGTGGGAGCAGCAGATGGAAAAGCCTGCGGGATGTGCGTCCAAGCCAGGGATCATGTGTGCTCCTGGTTTTCCGAGCACCCCCATCCCATATAGCAGTCTGATGCCTCTGGCTGCCCTTTCCCCAGCACTGTCAATGCCTTATTTTGGCTCTCCCTCACCCAGCAGCACTGGGAGCCCCTGCAGCCCCTTGGCTCCTCCAGCAGTGATGCTATGCATCTCCCGCTGTCTTCTCTCTGCACACTCTCCTCTCTTTTCTCCCAGCCTGAAATGCAGGTTGGGTCTTCAAGGATGGACAAGGATTGCAAAGCTGAGCTAACAAGACAGGGTGAGATGGAGATGGAATTAAGGATAGGAAGTGTTAATGGCTCCCTTGAAGAATACTGGATGTTCATGGTAATATGGGAGCGATTGGAAAAAAAAAAACAGAAGCTCAGGTCAACAGATGTAGCCTCCATTTTCTTGCTTTCTTTTCACATTTTCAAACAGTGTGATATGTTCCTCTAAAATGGGAGGATTAATCAGGAATGATGTCCAAAACTTAATGCTTTACACACACAGAGTTGCTGTTGAGCAGAGTTATAGGTCATGCTTTCCTTGGCCAAAGATGTTTTGGATTTTTTTCTGTGGCTGGCAGATGCTCTTTGCTTGCATTCTGCTCTTAAAGTAAAGATGGCTTCTTTCCATCTTGCACTGAACTATTGTTAACAGAAGCTTGGAAGCAGAGCAGATCCGATACAGCATGAAAAACTGTGGAAAAACCTGTTTTTCTATGTAGGGAAACTGAGGTGCAGACAGGCCCAGTGCTAAAGGTTACTGTGAATTTATGATTTTAGGTCTTCTGCTTGCCTTTCAGCTCATACTAGTATTTTGCAATGTCAATAACACTTGTGTGATGTTTTTGACAGTTTAGAGCTAAGGTATTTGCATTTTCTGTGGCTAATTCAACCAGAAATATTTACCAAAGTTAGTTGCTTGGACTGCTCATACCTCTTGCACAGGTTGAAGTAAGATTAGTACGATTACTATTTTATAGGTAGTTTGTGTCCAGATACACAGAGTTTTACAGGAAGCTTTTTAGTCATTTGCAGGCTACAGCTTTTTTTTTTTTTTTTTTATTTCCCCAAGATATGATACAACTCTTAAATAAAGAGATGTTCTGCAGCTAAGAACATCAGAAGGAATCAGCGTGCTTAACAGAAAAGAGACATTATCCAAAATAATTGTATCAGAAGCTAGGAGGGATAAAATTGAGGGAATCCTACAGAAAATAATTTGTCATTTAAATCAAAACTACTTGATATGCATACGCAGGTTGGATCCCTAGATAGAAAATGTATTTCAGTCAACCTAAATGCTGGCAAAAATAATCATCTTGGTGAAGTTTCTTGTGCAGTACGTGTGCTTAATTCCAAATAGTTTTAATAAATATTTTTACTTCTGGAAGGGAACTTTCGTATAGTGCTTGTGCTACTGCTTTCAATCCAGTACTGTAATTGTGATACCAATCTTGATATCCCAATGAAGAAAATGTATCTTGGGAGTTGTTAATTTCGAATGTGAGTGTCCTGTACTTGATTTCAGTGAGGCTGCAGGACAGTAGTTACATGCTTAAATACTTGAAAACACTATTTGTACATCACAGTACAGCATTATGTATACTTTTTTGGTATACTTTTTTGGAACTTACGTTTACTTCTTTATCTGGCATTCTGAACGATGCATACAGCCTGTGCGTCTAGTAGGAGACTGTATCTAAGAAAAGAAATGTGTTTTGCCTAATAAAATGAGAACAGCATCTGGTAGGTGTTGAAGAAGCTGTCTTCTAGCTCACAGAAATTAGAGATAAGAAGGAACAGTTACTTATTTCTGACAAAAGAGTGTCCTAAAATGTCTTTTCTAGATCTTCAGGGCAGAATTTGTGTCTGATAATACTGTGTATTTAGCAGAAGCTTCTTGTGGATTACTTTCTTCTCAAATTTCAGTTTTCTCATTATGCTAAATAAGTGTTTGATTGTCATATGCAATACGTGGGATCTCAGAACTGTTTCACAGGGACTAGATGAGTTTTCAGTTCTCCAAGTATACAACGGTAGTGTGATATCTGGGCTATGGGACCACTGTGCCATCATTCAGAACACATGTTTGAAGTATATTTAGGCCAGCTTGGGTGTCAATTCATGTTGTAATTTAAATCTTACAAAAGCGTGATTTTGCAGGATGTGGAAGCCAGATGTCTAAATTCCACTGACTTTCAGAAAAAGTTGTGAACGTAAGTTCCCTTTGTGCTTTCTGACAAAAGCAAGTCTGGAGTTCATGTAGTTTTGCTTTCTTCCTCCCTTGCTCGCACGATGATCTTTCTGGTGTTAATCAGAACTATTGTTCTCATCGGGGCTGGTCCCACGGAGTGGCGAGTTGTTAATCAAACAGCGCATGCCATCTGCCTGCGGCCACGTACAGTATGCCGGGGTAACCAAGGATAAGCGCGCTGGAGTCTGAGCTAGTTTCCTGTTATCCTCTCTGTTTAGTGAAATGGACAGCTTCCCAATCCTGTTTAAATAAACAGAACTGGAAAGAAAAATACTTGTTTTGATGGCTGGGTGTTGGAGATGCATGCACCAGGGCTTGTTTTTCTTTCCCTGGGCATGATGAAACAGTACCTCGTAGCCACCTTATTTTGCTTGGCCGTGCTCCTTAGTTTCCCATTTTCTCTTATGTAGATGCAAAACAATACAGAAAGAACTTAAGCCAGATCATTTTTAGGAACTTCTCATTTCAAACAAGTGCACAGTGGCACACAGATTTGCACCGCACAGTCGAAAATATGAATTACAACTCCTTTAGCTGTTTTGGCATAAAGTTCTATGGGAAATAATTAGCCAGCTGAGTTTTCCTTGAGGTCCCACAAAACTTTTCTTTCCAGCATTTTTTTTACTCTGGTTGCTTTTGTTGGATGTTCAGCTGAGAGACACTGTGATCAGCGAACTTGAGGGACAGGTGAACAGGGAGAGGAGGGACAGGGCCTCCCTGAGGTGGCTTCATGGCTGGGTCTGAGGTGTTATGAAACTGTGGGATCAAGGTTGCAGTACCCGTATTTGTGTGGCTGTGTCAGGCTTTCTTATCCATCTGGTATTTTAACTGCTCTGTGTATTCCTTTAGCATCACTGCCAACTTAATCAGCTGCTCCGAGCTTCCCATTCACGTCGCGGCACAGCTCCTTCCACTGTGCTGTCAGGCCTGTTTGGGCACTTGCATGCCTAACAGGACTGGGAATGGATCCATCTGCAAATAACCATTTATTTTGCTGGGTTGTTTTACAGATGGATCAGCTCTCTGCCCAGGTTCATTGCATGGCTGCTCAAGCAGCTTGGCTGACAGAGCAGAGAGGGAGGTAAGATGGAGAAGTTGCTCAAACCAGCTGGAGCAGCAGTGTTGCCCGAGGCGAAACCCATCTGTTACTGCTCGGCCATGAAGAGCTTGGACCAAAGACATCGTTGCTGTCCTTTTGCCTAGATCATTCAGTCTTGAATGAGAGAAAGATCCTGGTTTATGGCTGTAAGAGCACCATCATTTCATCTGCTCCTCCAAAGAGCCTCGAGGACTTCTTACAGTCCTCTTCAATGAAAGGCGAAGTCATGTCCAAGGGATTCAAGCCAGCTTCCTGCATTTGCTGTTAACAGGAGAATCCAGACACAGGTGGTGAAACAGGGTTACAGGTAGAGGAGCTACTGGACAATATGGATGATTCTACATGGATGCAGTTTCTGATTGTCCATATCCTTCATTATTCCTTTTCTCTTGTTGCTCTATTTTTTTTTTTTTTTCACAGTAGACAGAGCTGAAGTCACTTCAGTAATAGCTTTTTGACAATGGAGAACATTTAAAGGTGCAGTCTTGCTTTCCCATACTGGCCCATACTCATTATTTGAATTGAAGAAGGTGGTAGATTGAGATTATCTTCCAACATCAGAAATCTGTTTAGTCCTTCAGATCTGTGGTAAGGGGTATAAAGACATGATGATTATTCAAAACTAAAGAAATTGGGTTATGCTAAGAGCAGAGGATAAAAGGTGCATTTCAGTAGTTTACAATAAATGGAATAGGAAATATGGAAGATTGTCTCAAACTTGATTCCCTTCATTGCTCATCAGATAAGGTACAGATATTTGAATTAGTTTAAATGACATTGTCTCACTCTCTTCTTCAGTGAACACTCCTGAAACCAATATATTCAACTGCACAAATTTAATGTGAAAACAATCTTTTCCCATGTCATCTTGATCTCTGTGGAAATTTAGACTTCAGATATGACAAGTAAAACAATCACCCTCATAGTAGTTGTGTCCAGGGGCAAGAGACTAAGTAAATAATGGAAGGATATTATTTTTCATATATTGTACTTCACATCAAAAAAAAAAAAAAAACCCTTGGATTTTTTTTTACGTGTATATTTTTAGACAAATTTGTGGTTGATTAACTAAGAAAAAATATCTCCACAGGTAACACAGTTTTCCTTCTGCCTATTGCTTGTCAATTAAATGAGATATTCATACATGATTTTTAAACAGCAGGTCTTAAGTGACTTCAAAAGGGCACATACTTAGCATTGGATGCCTCTGCAGTTGCGTCCACTACATCTGTTTATTCTGTTGTTGCATGCATGTGAGACTCATGGAAGAGGCTGCCATTTGCACCGTGAGGGCCCTGTGCTCTGAAATAATCAGTGCAATGCATTGGCTTCTCAGAAGTAAGCTGGCGATCTGAAAAGGGAGGAAAATGGTCCATTCACAAGATAGCAGTTGTAATTTCCCTCCTGTTAACCCAGAAAGGGCCCCTTATGTCTGTAATGGATTATTTTTTAAAGTAATAAGTGGGCTTATATTTCTTTTTCCTTTTTAAATGATCTCAACTATTGCAGGTCTCTATAGGAGCCCATGTCAGAAGGCAGTTTTAAGAAAAAAGGTGGTTGCCTAGGATTATCCACACTATTGTGGTTGAACTTGCAACAGTTATGGGTTCTTCCTGTCATGACAATGTATTGCTTCATGTTCATTTTGTGGTTTCCAATACTATAGGCTTTATTTTTTCAGATTTTCTGCTCAGTCTTTCCTCACTTTTTATTTGTGCAGTGAATTATCCCTGTGTGTAGCACTTTGAACTTACCATTACTGAATTACATGCTACCTGTCCTGTGGGTTTTCAAGGCCATTTTGAGTTTTGTTTGTTTCTACTGTGAGGCTTGCAACACTTTGCAGCTTGTTATCCTTAGAAAGGTATCTTATCAGCCAAGAGAGTAATGAAAACACAGAATAAGACCAATATGCCTGTGTCTAACACAGAGCTATCTGATGCACTCTTATGGTGTCATAAAGAAGCTTTTAAAATTACTATTTGAATACATTTTGCATTCATCATATAAAATCCGTAACTAGATTTTCCCATATTCGATTATGGGAATGTTATGTGAGACAGTATGAAAAGCCTTATAAAAGTGACAGCTGTATCATCTCTGTTGTATTTCCTACAGCTACAGGGTATTTTTCCTTCTAACTGTCCTAAAAAATGGCTGGCTATTTATTGAAAATAGAAGTATTGACATAAGTAGGTTTTGCTAGAGTGAACAAAATGTAAGTATTCCTTCAAAGGCATGTTTTTATTTGCTTAAAATCTCAGGAACAAGCCAACTTGTTCAGTAAATAAAACTCACTTCTGACCTTCTGTACAACCTCACCATGCCCTCAAAGCTGGTGGTGCTGCAAAATATAGATCTCTCCTGCAATTAAACACTTTGAGGTTTCTGAGAAGAGAATATTGGTTGTTTCCTACCAAACTGGAAGGAAGTTACAGCTTTAATGAGTGTGTCTGGATTACAGGATATAACCAGACAAGTCTTAGTAATTACAAATTCCCTGTTTCAGAGACATTTGGAAGAACTCTGGATAAAGATTTTGTTTTCAACAGCTGCCAGAATTGCTTCTCTCCTGTTGTTTTGTTTTTGAATTTCAGTTTGTAGAAGTAGATTGTTTCTGACTGTCAGGTAGCTATGGGAGGAGTTTTATGTGTATGTAACTTTAAAAACAAGTTTATGTCCCTGTTATGTGAGCCCAATGGGTTCTGCAATACAGATTGAGCCATAGAATATCAATAGCAATGTATTTTATTCAGTAACATGAGATGTGTCTTGCAGCTTCTCTCCACATCTGAGTAGGGTGATCTTTCTTTTAGCTTAGTGGAAGCAATAAACTACACGGTGAAAACCCATCCCCAGGAAACATGCGAAGTCCCTTCATGGTGAAAGGCTGTGTCATTTCCTACCTCAGCACAGACAGACTGGCTTGCCCACCTCGTTTCCTTTTATTTTCTTTTATTTTACACCGCTCCAGACCGTCATGGTGAGAGATTCATAGTCAGTTCTTCCTAACTTCACGTTTTGGTGGCTTCAAAGACATTTTAAACATTTCCGTTTGCAGTATATTTAAAGCATTAGATCCTTGTATCTCTTTCTCTTCCACTGGAAGTCCTTTGCCAGGAAGTCTTGATTTGGTGCTACAGCAATGCAGGATCGTGGAGTTGCTGTTACAAAGCCCAGGAAGGTCTGTTTCAATGGGCAGTTTTGATTTCTACACAGCTTGTTTGGCAGTGAAATTAGAGGTTGCTTAAAGCTTTTGCTCTGTTGTTGAAGCGCACTGATAGATCACTTGCAACATTTCCTTAGGCTAAGGTTGTTTTTCAGAGCTATGGTCATCTTGAATGCAATAAAAGTGATCAAAAGTCTCAAAAGCACAGTCTGTGATGAAAGAGTGAGAGGACCAGGTTTGTTCAGCTTGAAGAAGAGGAGGCTGAAGGGAGGTATGATAACAGTCTTCAAATACATGAAAGGTCACTGCAAATAGGTGGGGGCCAAGCCTTTGCTTGTATCATACTTCTTGGCTTTTGAACCCAGTCCATCATGGTCACCCGACCTAAGATTCATGTTATTACTAGTACTGCTGTGAAGTTGTTGGTACTGTTGTCAGTCCATGACCCTGCAGAGCGGTTGTTTTTTCGCTGGCTGAAACTGAAATCTCATCTGCAAGACGTTGTTTCTAAGTGAGAGGCTGCAGGAACCTTGGAGTGCTACCTGCTCAGTCTCTGAAGGCAGGTTCTGTTCCCACCCTTCATTCATATTTTCCTTTCACCTCTTTTTTATCTCGCTGTGTTTTGGGGAACAGCTAGCATTAGTTGCGGATGAGGTTTTTTTATTTCATGGTCAGTTGTCCACTAGAATTTGGGCTGTTCCATCACAAAGGCCGGTTAACTTTTAGCAAAAACGGAGAAGAGAAAGCAGTGTAGGAAACTACTGTGGCAGTGCCATAAGGAACAGGTGTGGGTGCCGTTGACAGTTACCAGCTTGTGCTAGAGCTAACTTGATGGCTTCCTGCCTGGAGAGGTTGCAAAACTGCCCAAATTTTGCACAGCTGATCAGCAGTAATCTTTTCTTTATTGCTAAAACAAAGAGTGACACAACAGAGGCAGACTGATAACCTCTGCTCTTGTGCACAAATGAGGAAAATCTTCCTGCTGGGAGCACCCACTAATATTTATTTTTCCTCAGGTTCCAGGAGGCAGATGCACATGCCTCTCCTAAGGCCTCCTGGCCCCCATTCACCGTGACCTGGCAGCTTTTATCCTGGTGAACAATTCTGAGACAGTGGGCGAAGTGCAGACTCCCATAAGACTGGCTACCTGTTTGCTGCTCTGTCTCCTCGCTAACCCTGAGGGCTCCCAGGGTTCACCAGCCCACTGGCAATAATGTATTCAGAGCTATCAGGCCTGTTTTTTTTTTTTTTTTTTTTTTTTTTTTTTTTTTTACTCAGATATTTTGAAAATGATCTTTTGAGCCCTGAAAGAACTTGAGCAATTTTTGTTCTTCTACCCAGTGTCCTTTTCCAAAGTGTCCCCGCTCTGAAATTGGCACTCACCATCGAGGTGCTCACATATTTAACTCAGGTGGGCTGCAGACCCATCAGCCATTTGGTAGATATCTGGAAGTATGCTCTGGTTTCAGACAAGCAGGGTTTAGGATAGGAAAAGTTTACCATTACTAGACATATGTACAGAAACAAGCAGTCTGCCTTTCTTAAAACCCCATTTCCTTGCAGTGAAAGAGTAAGTTGTAACTATATTGTAGATATTATTGGCTATTGTTGGTGTTCAGACATCGGCTATAGACTCAGGTATGATTTCACAGTGAGCTTAAGGTCATGTTGCTGTTGAAAATTGTGGTCCTGCCATGCAGATGTGTTGATGAACCTTCCTTTGGATCATCCAGTAGTTATGAATTAGCCCCTGGCTGCATGAGTTCTATGGCTGCTGTAAGGGCAGAACAGGCAGGGAGGGCAGGGCTCATGGCACCCGTGGGCACACAGAGGCTGGTCATGGTGGCTGGCTGTGAAACTGCTGGCTCTTGACCTCCATTAGCAGGGAGAGGGAGGTGATTCTGCCCCTCTGCTCTGCCCTAATGAGATCCCACCTGGACTACTGTGTCCAGTTCTGGGGACCCCAACACAAAAAGGATATTGAGCTGCTGGAGAGGGGTCCAGAGGAGGGCCACAAAGACGATCAGAGGGCTGGAGCAGCTCCCCTGTGAAGGCAGGCTGAGACAGTTGGGGTTGTTCAGCCTGGAGAAGAGAAAGCTCTGGCGGGATGTGATAGCAGCCTTCCAGTACCTGAAGGGGGCCTACAGGAGAGCTGGGGAGGGACTCTTTAGAACGGCGTATAGCAACAGGACAAGGGGTAATGGCCACAAACTGGAAGAGGGGAGATTTAGGCTATATATTAGGAAGAAATTCTTTACTTGAGAGTGTGGTGAGACACTGGTTGCCCTGAGGGGCTGTGGATGCCCCCTGCCTGTCAGTGTTCCAGGCCAGGCTGGATGGGGCTCTGAGCAACCTGGTCAGGTGGGAGGTGTCCCTGCCCATGGCAGGGGGGTTGGAACTGGATGGGCTTTAAGGTCCCTTCCAACCCAAGCCATTCTATGATCTGGCTTAGGTCTGGCAGCAGGCTCTGTGCCAGCACTGTGTGCTTTGTCCAATTTTCTGCCCTGCAATGGCAGTGCTGTGTGTCCCATTTGCCCAACACTTCAATAACTGTTCCTTTCATAAGATCATGGGAATGTGCCCCCCTAATAATTTCAGATTCCCATTATCTAGGCTAGATCAATGAATGGCTTTTCTGTCTCTCATCTCTTTGCTTTTGGACTGACTTCTCTGTCAGCCGTGAAGAACTATGTTGTTTTTCAGCAATGCATCCACTTTGCCCTTGCTAATTCTCAGTGCTTTGACATGCCAGGCTGATAGAAGGGCTCTCCTGAGCACTCTTTTCTATCAGTGTACTAGGAAACTTTTCCATGCTTTCTCTCTTTCCAGGTTTTATATAGAGAGAGATTGTAGCATTAAAAAAAAGCAAGAGTGGTTGATCATCCTCTCCGGCTTCATGCAATTCTGTCTCCTTGTGGATGTTGTAGCTGACTTAGCTGGATTACCTGATTGTCTTCTGTGGCGGGAATCAAATTAATTACAAGTAACCTTGAGTGATAAGGCTCTGCAGGTGTCTGTTGTCAGAGTGGAAGATTGCATTAAGAAATCATCAAATTAGCTGGAGTAAACATGAGAAGTGGTTTATTTGTTTGTGGACTGGATACACAGTTACAACAAACCAGTGGCTTCATGGCTCTGGCTACAAATGACAGCTTTAGGGCTCACAGGAATGTAATTCAATGGCCATGTAAACTGGCTAAGCTAGCCTCCAAATGGAGCCAGCCCTGTGGATCCCCCCCTCCCCAGGCATAGGCACATGCCCTTGTGTTTGTACACGTGAGGTGCAATAGGTGGGGGATGCATCCCTCAAAACTAACTGGAGCAAACAAAGGCAAAATCTGTTTTTCAGCTGGGTAAGTTCCCCAGTCCTGTTTATTTTAATGCTGTGAAAAACATCATTCTCTGCCAAGAGGAAATGGAGACATGGGATGGGAAAAAGCAGGTGGACCCATGATGTAAGGGACAGCTTCTCTTGGAGGCAGAGCCAGCTAATGCTAAAACAAAGTGTTTGTTGAGCATGATGTAAGGCATTTGATGGCAAGGCTGTTTAGCTCTTTCTGGGCACCTGCCCTGTCTTCCAGGCGGTTTATTCCAGTTCCTAAGAAGTCTCCCAGTCTGCTGTTTATGCAGCTGGGGAGTGATCCAACTG
>VXAV01011179.1:0-54482 GCA_013399715.1 Alectura lathami | reverse complement strand
CAATGAAAGCATTTATATACAGGCTTTAAACATTGAGTCCACCTCTTGATCAAATCTAAACTACCATGTGATTGCATGCTGTCCCTACCTGTTCAAACCACTTGCTTATTATAGACAACATGTAGATTACCACAAGCCAGACTACTGCCAAGCTGATTTTTGTTTCTTTCTGTAGAGGAATAACACAGAATTTTTCACTTGCTAAGACTTCTAGGCAGTAATTCTTGTTTCGAACAAACACCTCATCTGCTTCTGTAGTTTGCAGTCCCTGTCCAGTCACTCAGTTAACTGAGCTCCTTCAGCGTAAGACAGAAAAACATTTCCATTATATCAATGGAAGGTGTCACCTGCACACTGTAGATAAATTGTTCTTTTTTCCATTGTAGTCTGTAAGGGTGAGGCCTCACAGCATAGCACAGCTGTTGTAATGGTCACTGTCATGTGAAAAAGCTAGTTGCTTTTATTTCTCCCTTTCTCCCTCTTTGTACTCTTCCTCCTATTATGATCTGCACAGTTCTTGCCTGGCACTTGTCTTACCCTTGGCCAGTTCGGCTCACCGAGATCACAAAAAACTAACTCAGCTCAAGAAAATGAATATTCTTCTGAGGATTCAGTGAGCCAGATCAGCTCAGTAGAGCTGCCAAGCCGTGCAAGTTATGGAGCAGGAATGCACAGTAAGGAATGGTGGAGGAGGCAGCCCACCCCTTGAAGCAGCAGCACACTGTTAGATTAGGCCAGCTGTAATGTGAAACCTTACCTGAATGAGACACAATGCTGGAAATTTGCTGGAGTCTGGAAAGGGCACAGCATAGCCACCACTGGTCTATTGAGTCTTCTAGTACTTGGCCTATGTGCTTCCTTTTACTGTTTTGAGTAAGTAGAAATTAAAATTAACTCCCAGTTTCTTCCCTGGGAATAAGTCCCTCTAAGAAAAATTCTCAGCAGACAGAAGATTGATAACAGAGTGAACAAACAACAGGAGCCAGTGGGCCTCAGAAAGAACAAAGATGGAACTAATGTGGCTTCTAATCCCTAGGAGTGTGTTCTTCTCTCTATTATATTTGCACATACTTTGACCAAATTAGGGCAGCTACTTTTTTTAGCATCAAGGATTTTAAGTGCATGTGGAAAAACAGTGTTTGTTTCTATAACATGCACATAAGGATTGTATCTGCACACAAAGCAACAACCCCAGTGCACCCTACATGCCACTTCATCCTACTTTCCTGGCACTCTGAGAGTGCTGGAGAAATTGTATTCCTTGCTATCAGCTGCATTGCCTGCTGTGGCTACATACAGCCTCGGGGCAGGCATGAAAGTATGCTAACGCTGGGAGGGAGACCATACTGTAGCAAGGTCAGCAAACACACATGGGTAAGTTCTGATTAGTTACCTTGAGGAATGGCAAAATACTATACAAGAATTTTGCTTTGTGCTTCATGCAGTGCACAGCAGGTACGCTATTTCCCTGCCTGATAAGTGATCCTGGGAGGATAAACCCGTTAATCTTTGTGCAGTACTCTTAGTAGAGTTGCTGCATCTTGGACTGACTAACTCGTGAGCGTGATCCTCCAAAGGAATGAGTAAGGGCACAGTCACCTTTCCATACAGAGGCAGCGCCTCCAAACAGCTACCGGGTAAGGTGGTATTGTATTCGAAGGTGTTTGTACTGTCTCTGCTGCACTGCTGAAATCCTTGCCATTTCTGTGAATAAACAGACTCCTACTCCAGTATCAAAACAAAAAGTGATCATTTAACAGTTGAAATAAACTGCATTGTATTATCTTGTACAGCACAATTCATCTATCAGCCTGACACCCTCGGTGAATATTGTTTTAGGTTCGTTTTAACTACAGGCATTTCTCCTCCGGTAAATTCTCAGCAGACAGGGATTAGGATGTGGTACTTAGCTGAAGCTGTCCTGCTGACAGATTGCAGTGACCTTGCTGTGACTTCTGTTCTGATCTCGCTGGCACTGCTGGAATTTGACACACTACAACGTGAGATACTGGCTCCATTATGCTACTAATTGGTATCCAGAGCATTGTGTTCCTGCCTCCTTCACCATCTGATGTAGGTGGCAGATAGTTCTGATTTATCTTTGCCATGTGATTGAGGAGGCTTAAGTCTCTGTCATCAACCACTTGATGCCCTTATCCTTGCATGTGGGTGTCTTTATCATATGCAGGTACACAGGTTGACACAGGCTTGTATAGTGAGCATGGTTGGTCTCTGTATCTTCTTACTGCTGGGTGCTCTTCTGGAATTGAAGGAAATTGTTTGATCACTGAACATGGATAAGAAACACTAAATACTTTCACACGCAATGTTAGAGGTAAACCTTCAAATATTTTCTTTATTTTTCAAATGTGCAGTTGTATATTTTATATCTGCAGAAAGATATAATCTTTGGAATGCACAGGTTAGCTTTGATTTGTGTCAAGTGTTAGTGCGAAATGTAACACAGTCAGAAAATTCATATCCTTAACCAAAGTATTTCAGAGTTTGCTCTGAATGGCAGTATTTGTCTTTACAAATTATTATTATTTTTTTATCCAATAATCACAAAGCTAGACAAACAGATCATCAAGATGACCCAGAAAGTAGCTCCAAGTGGGATGATGTCTATAGCGCTTTTTCTTTCCATGGGCAAAACCAGAAGACAGTATTTTTCCAATGTCCGGTTTTGTCAGTCTTTCATGTTGGAATATCATGCTGTTAATTTAATCATTAGGGAAGCTTATGACCCTGAAGAATATGACTTGCAAATGCCTTGCTATCATGAAGGAACAAATCTAGCCTGGAGGGAACAGAGGGAGTAGCAGTAAGCAGCAAACTGCCTGACAAAATTAACAGGAAAAATAACGTGTGGATTTATTACTGCAGCTTTGCCAGCTGAAAGTAATACAGTCATTTATTTCTGGCACTGGTTAGACACTGATGGCTACATCCACAGGGAGACTTCGGCACTGTCAAAGTGACGCTTACCTGGTAGGGTCCTGGCTCCCAGGGTGGAATTCACGGCCTTCTGTTTGGGCCCATGGCTCTGGTGCAATGTGGAAAGGCACAGAAAGGTGTTTCAGATTGATACAGAGCTGTCTGCGGCTACCTGAAGTATCAAACATGAAGTGGCGAATTGCACAGTGTGAACCCCACTTCTTTCTCCTTCACAGGTGTGTGCCTAGACCAGATGAGAATCTGTATCCTCTTTGTAGGTGCCAGAGTTTGCCCCTTAGAAATGGAGTAGATGGCCACTGGTGCCTAGAAGTCAGAACCTAGGCTGTGGGTGGCTGGGGACAGCTCCTCACAAGGGAGGCTTTTTCTCATCCTTGGTTCAAACAGTGTTCCTACATTTCACACTAGTCTGCCCACAAGACTCAGTCACTCCATCTGAGGAGTCCTATGTGGACACCAGTATTTCCAAATCTCAGAAACAGGGTCAGGGCAACTGACAGGAAAATTTGCAGGGCAAACCGCAGAGCAATTGTCAGTGTAGGTGTGAATGCAACTGACCTCCCTGTAGTGGAGTTACTGCAGCTGTGCCGCATTTCTCCTTTCTCTGAACAAGGAAGGACTGGCAAGCTACAGAGGAAAAAATTTCTGAAAAAGTTGACAAGGTGAGTTAATGACTCATAAACTGATCTAATGAGACTGTTACAGAATGGAGTTCAAGCAGGAGTGTTCAAAAAGAGTTTAATGTACAGGATATGTTCAGAACACAAGCTCTTTTTTTATACATTCATCTCCGTGATTATTTTCAGTGGCCTACAAAAACTGACAGATTAGAACAAGCAGAAAACACTGAAGATTGATTTTCCAGTTTTATTGGTTGCATTTTCGAGTACAGGAGGACACGATTAAAGTCAGATATATTTCTTCAATAAAAATGTGATGGCCTGGTAAAAATCTTCTCTTTTTCTTAACCTTAGTCAAAGGACATAAATTGGAGATAGAATATCCCACAGCAAAGGTTATCATCTGCTGAGTATAGCTGTTACAGTTCAGTGCCTTTTCATAACGACCATACAGCTAAATCTAAAGCTTTAGGCAACTCTGATGAATAGTGGTGGACTAATGCCCAGTAGTGTTGGGATCTGAGAAAGGACTGTGTTTACCTATTTGTTTTTCCTGGATCATAATATGGTTGAAAAGTATGTTGGTTTCTATGCTGATTTCCTTGAAGAACACCTAGTTGCTTAACAAATTTTTGTTATTGTTATTCATTGAAGGAAGCTTACTTAGATGCTTATGGTCCCTTTTTCCATTGTGTTGAAACTGCTCCTAAGTACCTCTTGATTTCTCCTCACAATTTCCTTGGCATTTCTTCCATTACCATAATTATCTGTACTTTAGAGGAAAGCTCTTCTTTTACATAGGAAGAGTCTTGATCAAGAGCTAGTTTTCAAAATCGTTACAAATTGGAAATGTTCTTTACCAGGCAACAAAAACAGTGGCGTTTAGTAGTTTATCAAGGGTGCCACATTCAAACCTATCAAGACATCACAAAATGGCCTATTTTTTTTTTTTTCTCAGAGGTTAGATTTTTTTTTCAAGAGGTCAGACCTCTTAGAGGTTAGGACCTCAGGCTGTGGTTCCACAATATGTGGCATCTAGTGGTAGTGCCAGATAAAGAGGTTGCTGCTTCCTTCCCCTCCTGCCTCCAGGCACTGGTTCTTTCCCCTGCACTGCAGAGAACTAGCCTCTCACTCAGCCAACACAGAAGCCATGAACCAGATCATGGAACTAATACATGTTAAAAAAGACACTTTTTTTTTTTTTTTTTTTTTTTTTTTAAATTAGTATCGACTCCTTGGTGGAGGTCACAGCAGGGCCTCAGAAGTCGTGTTACAGGGGTGGTGTTTCATGGGGCAGCTGTGAAGGATCTGCCTGAGCAATGGGAAGGAAAGGTGAAGCTCTGGGATGGGATGTTCTTGCCAGAAATTTGTTAATGTGGAACAAAGTTTTGTGGTCTCAGATTTCCCATCTTGCCTAAGAAAAGCAGAGCCATTTTCCTGCCTCAGTTGTGACTTCTCGGCCCTACTTTAACCAATGCTTTTTTCAGTAAGGCCACTGTGAGAGCTTTCCATGTTCACTCCGTGAACCTGGAATACAGATTAAAGTGTTTCATTCCACTATTGAGCACTTAGATCTTGAAAGCACACTGGTTATTCCCTACTTCCTATCTTCACTTGTTGCTGAAGCAGTCATTTTTATTGAATTGCTTAAGCATTGCACGACCAAAGGTTGGGGAAGCTATAAAACCACAGGTAGCTAAAAATTCTCCAGCATAAAGACATGTTTGAGGAATGATAACCTGTCATCAATAGGAATGACAGACTCTGTTAATCATTGTGAACAGTCTGCTCTGAGTAGTTCAGATACCGTCACTAAGGAGTGGTCCAGTCCACCCCTCATTAGGGTGATGAAACTGCCCTACTTCAGAGGGCTGAGGCCAAACCCTCAAGGTACAACCAGTTAGCCTGCATTGCTGGGGCGTGGGCCCTTCCCCGCACCCTTGTGGGGGAAGCAAACCAAAGGCGGTGCTGGGTAGAAAAGCCAAAGTTACTCCACCAAGCAGCAGTTTCCACAGGGCAATTCATAACCTCATAATCCAGGGGAGGACCTTCCCCTTCCCCTTCCCTGCGGAGCATGAGTTCTCCCAGGCCTTGGTGCGTGACTGGGTACCAAGGCACTCCCAGGTCAGCCAGCACTGCAGACCTCAGCTGTGTGACAGATGGGCACAGCAGCACGTTTCTGTTGAGCACAGTCTTGTGTGGGTATTGGCATTGTGTGTTTATTCAGGCTTTACGGTGGCCATGCAAAGAAGGGCATAAAAACTTCCAGTGCAAAATCAATCCATTAAAAATGTTTTATTGCATTTGAACCAGCAGAGTGGATTTATCCCGGATGAATGCCTAATGTCCCATGGCACTTTTGGATCCATTCCCTGTTGCCTTTGAGGAGAATTTACCATACTGTTGAAGGTCTGTAGACCAGAAAGAGTGGGACTGGGTGAATTTAGGGGAAGGAGTACTGAGGGCAGTTCTCTGGTAGGTGGAAAGGACTTATTTATGGAGCCGATAATGCAAAAACTTCATTAAAACTATGCCGTGAGGAAAGACAGAGATCAAGGGATCTCTCTACATTCAGAAAGTCAGCTGTGGGAGAGCCTCATATTAATGAATGAAAGCAGAAGGTGGGTCTGTCATGTATTACAGTGTGGAGACAGCTCTTCCCTAACTGTTGAACAGATCTGTCCCAGAGTGACTCCTCTAAGGCATCCTGCTTAAAACACCCTGCGTCACTGCTTCTGTTGGGTTGGGCAATGCAGCTTGTGCCTGTTGTTTGGGTAAAGAGACATGTACACCAGTGCATGCAAACACAGGCAGGACCACATCACTGTTTGAGAAACTTTATGTCTAAGAGTCTAGACAGGCATGATCTATACTTTGAAGGTTCAAATTTGAAGCATTACTAACAAAAAGAATTTAATTATCATCCTTGGAGCCTGGTTCTCACCCAGCACCACCTGGTATCAACAGCTATCTGTTGTGTGCTGCTCCCTGCTGTCTAAAAATAGTTGGAGATAAAGGCTATATAAACTGAGATCATAAGAAGGCAAGATTAAGTTTCTTCAGGGGAAGAACAAACAGATATGGGGATCTGTTCCTGTTCCTACAGCTCTGAGTCTGAACAGGAATGCTGTACGGTGAGAGGGGCTCCAGGCAGGCCTAAGGGACGTCTACAGGAATTGCAGTGGCAAAAGCACAGCTTAAAATACAGAGGAGTGGAGAGCTAGGTATGTCACCTTTACAGTACAACATTATTAATCATTTACTCATGGCCTAGAGATTCCCAGATATTTTTATTTAGAAAAGGAAGGTAAAATAAAAAATAAAGTCAGGAATAACTGTTTGTAAGTAGATTAAGAATTGCACAAAGTGACTCAGTCTGCCTGGAAAATGTTGCAATTTCCACTTCAGACTTGCCTGCCCCTCCCTCCTGACAGGTGAACGCTCTTGGGAGCAGTGATTTGAACAGCTCCTTTGCTGGGTAAGCAAGGAGCAGCTTGGCTGAGAAAATATTATTCTTAATGCTCTGTTTATAACCTTGAGAAGGTCTCCACGGCAACAGAGGCTGCTGAATAGAGCTGGTCATGACATTTTGACGGAAGAAGATTTCCACTAGAAAATACTGTTTTAATGAAGAAGTGTTGGGGAGAGTGATACGATGTTGACAGTATTTTGGTCTGAAAAGATTTGGAGGAAATCTGAAAAATGTCTTGGAAGGAAGAGTTTTCTTCTTTTTTAAGCCCAATGCCTTTCCTCCTGGGACCTTTCATGTGAGGAAACAAGACTTCTATCTCTTCCTTTTCCATTTTGGGAATAGTGGTTAAATTCCCAGTTAATCTCCTCTTTTTGACTCTTTGTTGTTGATGCTCTTCCGAGAAGGCTCTAAACAAAACAGGAGATGAAAGAGGCTATAAATCCTCAAATATCTAAAGTATTGTTTGTTTGGAAAGTCTATTCAGGGAAAGAAAAACTCTGAAATAAAGGCAAAATAGTGCATTGGAAGAGTGTGCTATAATTACTTGCCCATTCTGTTGTGAGTAGTTGATTTTATACTATATGACCTAAAATCTCAGATTAAAGCTCAAGTTTTTTGTCTGCTTTGCTCTGCATGAGTTATCTTCATCCCTTGCTCTCTACTCGTAGACATGAATTGCTGGATGTAGTGACAGCCAGAGACATGTCCATCATATCCTCTCGCTAGCATTACTCATTTCACTGAGAAAAGGTCTTGGGACCTGCAGGTGCCAACCTAGTGATTTGTCTCTTTTCCCAGTGATGGCTTTTCTCCTTGTGAAGCCAATGGAGAAAATGGTATGGGTAACAAATGTTTCCACAGGGGCAGTTGTCACTGTTGTTCTGCCTGGTGACTTCTTCCTTGCCCTTTTGGCGTTAAGAATCCAAATGAAAACGAACCCATTAATTCTTTGCAGTCAGAAATAACAGGAAATACACAACTGTCTTCCTCACAGTCTTCAGCAAGATAAGTTATTTTTAAGAGAGTCCCATGGGGTTTTTGGATATGGATTTGGCACTTGAGATCAGTAGTCAAATTTCCTGTTCGTTCCAGTCGCTTGGCTGCCTGCTGTCGCTAGCTGCCATTGATTTCTGTACCACCTTTCCCCACAGTGCTCTGCTGCCCAGATCACAGTAGCCTTCCCCTGTGGCTTGCCCTATCCTCCATGCCTGCCTGATTTCTGTAAGAATTTTTTTTTCCATGGTTTTCCAGGTGCAGATGGGAGTGCAGTTGCACCACACAGTGCCAAGTGCCAGACAAGCTTGCCCTGGGCTCACAAGTCCTGTGTGGTGGGACAAGGGCAGACTGCTACTGGAAACATGGCAGGTCTTCTCTGGGAGCAGTGGGCTGCTCTACAAATGTGTTCCCGTGCAGACAGCCGTCACAGGCATCCTCACGCTGGAAGCTGCTGGCGGTACTGCGGCTGTGTCCAAGTGGCACGCACAGCAAAACCCAGGCTGCTGTCTTTATCCTGGAGGGAACTGGAAGCAGATTTCTGGCAGCTGTCAGACACCCAGATACCTCCCCCTGCACCTGCCCGTTGGCCAACCCAGTCACGAACTGCTGCTGCTGTCAAGGAACAACACAACTCCCTTTCCAGGAGCCAGTCACCACTAACCATGCATGTTAGCATGGTGTGGCATCAACTTATGTAAATTTGCCATTCAGGACTGTGCCAAATTACTATGGATGACTGAGCCACATAAAAGTTGCTGGGGATGGTAACAGGATTTGTCAAATAACATAGCTGGAGAAAGCGTTAGATTTCTAACTGGAGGAGCTAAGATGAACAAAAGGGTGGAGGTGAGCAGAGAGGCAAATAGCTCAAGGTCACACAGCATGTCAGTAGCACAGCTGGGGTAAGCATCCTAATTAATCAGGCCATTTTCCTATCACCTAATCCACAAACTCTCCCATACTTGAGGTTCAGAGGGCATATGTCTGCTTTGGATACATTTTTCCTGGAAAACTTTGTCTCTGCTTACCTCAAACTACATCACACCACAGGGTTTGCATTTGCTGTGGCCACTCAGCATCTTGACTCTGGTGTTAAAACTGGCAAAGGGGCAAATGATATCCCCCTTGTCAAGGCTGACTGACGGAAAAAGGAACAAAGCCAACAGCAAATGCCAGCTCTGATAGGAGGCTGACGCAAAAGAGACTGAGGAACCATATAGAACTGCTGCACTGGTTATATAACCTGGAATATTTTTTGTAAACGTTCAAACTGACGTGCATTGAGTTTTGGCATGTGTTTGTCAGTGCCCTTGTTTTATAGCCTTGCTGAAGACTCATTGACAGATGGCACTCAAGAGAGTGCTTTTTATAGGTGCCAGTGTCCAACTCAGATACAGTTTCTGTAAGCAAAAGGTGTTTGGGGGTGGAGGGATTTGAAGTACTGCCAAAGCATTTTGTAGAAGGTGCTTTAGTGGTACTTCATGCTCTGCAGAAAGGGGAGTTATGTGGGGGATGAATGAGGAACATCAACTCTCACGGATGTTGAGTCACCAGATTCTAGTAGAAGGTGAGCAGCATTTATGAAACAGAAGAATAAGAAAAAAAGATTTTAAAGGACATTACCTGCATCCCAGGGGCAGCGCCTATCTGACCTGGTATTCTGGGGATGATTCTTGTTACAGCTTGACATAGTTCTTGCCTGGAGACTACATGTGTTATAAATGGATCCAGACGTTGGCTGCCTAGTGCTTCACAGCAGCTTTCTCCTTGGTGTCAAAGAGCAGAGAGGGTCCATGGAGGGGATGGGGGGGTCTGCAGCTGGTGGTGATCCCAGTGCAGACCATGCCCTCTCCGGTGGGCTGTCCAAGCACAGTAGGCAGAGCTGGGTGGTGGGAACAGCTCCATCAACAGCCCCAGACCTGGGGAGTGATGGCCCATGTCCAGGGTTCATCGAGGGTGTTCATCCAGGAGGGAATGGAGATGAGGCTGGGGATGAAGCTGCAGTGTGGATCTGAGTCTGTGCAGGAGGAGACAGGGCCAGAGAATGTCACTCCTACAGCCTCGCTGGTGCAGGGAATGATGGCCGAGCTGAAATGCTGATCTGTGCCATGGGCAAGTCAGGGGCAGAGGCCTCAGGTGAGGTTCATCAGCACCAGTAAGGTGAGGGCACTGACACTTCGACAGAAGAAGGTGTGGTTTTATTACAGGATGGTTCATGTGCAAGGGCTATCCAGTTTTACCAGAAGGAGGAGATAGAAGTGATTTTGGTTGCAGGAAGTATGAAGAGTACTTTTTGTCTACTTATGACCTTGCAGTTAGGCAGATAAAACATACAACGCGTTCCCTACTCTGCTTTCATAAGAACTTTTACTAACTGGGACCATCCCAGCTCTGAGGCTAAAGGATTTGCAGGCTCAGACTCCTTCCCACAGTTTTGGGAGGCTGGACGTGGCAGCCCAGCCATGACTCCGAGTCTTCTGGCTGCTGTGTGTTCTGCCCAGCAGGGATTCAGGCTCCCAGTTTAGGTGTCTGGGAACAAGGTGGCAGGCAGGCTGTAAACATGCATAGTCGAGGGGCTTACTGACCGCAGGCACTTTGCTGTTCACACATGCTAGGGAGTTGTACATGTCCCTGAAGTGACACGAGTCCATAAAGTACCTTTTGTGGAAGTCTGTGGCAAAGAGAAATATAGGATCCGTTTATTCATAGGACTGCTCATCTTCAGAAGGATCTTTTGTCTTCTGGAAGTTATAAATCTGCATTACCACACACCTTACAACTTCTGGAGAAAAGAAGCAGGGCCCAAGACCCAATAGGCTTCTCTGGAAGACATCTCTGAGTTGGATCTTGTGTGCACTGAATGAAGCACAGTCTTTGCAAAAAAAAATAGGTGTGTCTTCCTGCAGCGAAAGATCATATTGTAGAACAAATATATTGTAAAGCGGGGGAGATTAAATAAAGCAGTGCACACAAATGTGACGTTTCTTAATTCTTTTGCGCAGCATCACATTTTTCTTCTGTGATAGGTTTCTTCTGTGCTATTTCACAGTGCTTAGAAAAGCAAGTAGAAAATATTTCACAGTATGAAGTCTACTTTATGTGATTTTTAGGCACTGAGAAGCAATTTTACCAACATGACAATGATATTGATGCCCTTGTAAGCTATCTGAAGCCTTTAGATTAACTGAACATACTCACATCCTTCCTGAGTGCTCTCAGAGCAGTCAAGGGGGTCAGTTTGTCCGTGTCATATTTGCTACGGCAGGAGAAGGGTGAAATGCCTTCTTTGAAGGGGACTACAACCTAGTAGACTTAGATCCTTCTGCCCTTTGTAGACATTCTTTTCCTGTTCACCCTAACCTCTTAATTCTCATTTAGTTCCAAAATTCAACCCTTAAGATTCCTGTCCCTCCCTGCCCTTCTCCCCATCTCCTCTTCTCCTGTGTATGAGAGAAAAGGCTCTTTTCTTACACCAGGCTATTCTCTGTTAAGCTTCAAACTTCTGTCCCCAAATATGGGGACATAAAGGTTTTCAAAGGAAAAGTTCATCTACATTTTTTGACACTAGTAAAATGTGAGCAAAGCTGGCTTTTCTTTGAATTCATTCTTAGACCTTTTTGCACCATTTTGATTGATACTTTCTTAGAGCAAATGTGCAGCTGGAAAAATTAAGATACAGTGATGGAGATCTGGCAAAATACTCAGAACTAAAAAAACACCATAGAATGGGAATTGTCAGACAATGCTAATTATAGGTGTGGCAAGCAGCTGTAACAACCAACACGGCAATTTTTGCTGTCTCTCCCCCTGTTTTGCAATTTAATGCTCTTACGCTCCATTGCCTAATTTTAGAGCAAATGCACATCAGCAGTTTGCAACCAGGTAATGCTTGTAACCATCTGGAACAGAGATTATCTTAAAATGGGAAGCAGAGGAAACACTCTTCCATGTGGTTGTGACCCTGCTTGTTCCTGACCTCTCTAATGACTGGAATTTAGGGAAAGCAATCATTAGAGGGAGGAGAGGAAGGAAAAGCAGGGGGAGAAGGTGCAGCAGGACAGCGTGCCAGAGTGTCAGAGCCAGCAGAGTCGGGAGATACACAGACAGAAGTAGCATGAAAGATTTACAGTGAGCGAGAAGCAGAGTCAGTGTGTATAAAGCCAGCATCGGGGAGCGTGGGGAGCATAAGAAGGGAGGAGAATGCAAAAGATGACTTTGAAGAAGCAAGAATGCCAAGAATGGGCAAGAGAAAATGAGTAAGAGCTATGACCTGAGACTAATAAAAACCACCAACATACATACATGGCGTTCCAGTCCTGTTCAGAGAAGCGGCTTAGATAGCCCAGAAATTTTGATGAGGAAGATCAGCTGCTGCTTTTGAATCGTATTTTCTCTGAATAAAGGGCAGGCAGAGGAAGTCTATCCACAAAATATCGGACGGAAGTCTATGCTCTTCATATAAAAAGAAGAAAAATCATTTGTGCCTTTAGTGGGTTAATCCTGCCTGATGCTTTTACTCAGCCCATCATATCTGTCTCTACTTTCTGTGTATAAAGTCCATGAGGACCTTCTGCAGTTTTTTTGGTGATAAAAGACTTCAGACCTCAAAGATTCTTTGTGTAGCAGCTCGTAAATGCCTAACTATGCAAGTTTTAGGATGTAGCTAAAAGTATAATTTAATATTAAGTCATTGTTTTTGATATAGTCCTGTAAACAGAGCAATCCTATCACACTGCCCAGCACGAACAATAAAGACAGGCTTAGCTTTGGGTCAGCTGTCGGTAACACTTCATTCATTTTAAACTCAGCCCCTTCCCAGCAACCATAAAAACAGGTTGCGTTACACCAGAATGGAGAAAATAACATTACAAAAATTTGTGTGGATGTGTTGTGTGATGGACACTCTCAAAACACTATCAATCATAGTCCATTGCAGTAGTAAGGTAAGGCAACTGCATGGACTGCAGTGGTGGGAGGACAGCAGAGCAGAGGAGAGGGGAGAGGAAAGGGAAAGGGAGGGGAAGGGAAGGAAAAAGGAAAAGAGGAGGATGTAATGATAGCTATGTGCCTTTCAGAAGCTACATTGTGTTTTGTAGTTAATATTTTGAGTGGCAGGAAATCACTGTCTTTTTTTCTAGAATATAAGAAACAGAAAAGTTCCTTAAAGCTGTTCATATTCATAGCAGAAACAGGAAAGTTACTCAGTACTGTGTGGGAACCTACCCAGGGTCACCGGCATTGGTGGCCTTCAATAGTCTTAAGGTGCCTCAGAAATAATGGTGTGGTATTTATTACTGTTTAGAACAGAAGGTTGTTTCTCTCACATCATAAGATGAGGAAAAATTTAATCACAGTGCAGAACAAAGTATTGTAGCATTATTTTTGAAATATGTCAGAACGGAATGTTGCGCAGATCTGAAAAGGTTCCAAATGATGGAAATCTTAGAGAAGAGCAATACACAATTGATTCTGCTGTAGTGCTACAAGAGCCTTACGCTGGTGGAGGTGTAATTCTCTTGTTGTGAAGTTAAACTGTGTTTAATACCCTACCTACTCGCAGCATTGTTTTTCAGTCCCAGGAAAATAATGTAAATCAACTTTTATGATTCTGGAAAAAATCTGGTATTTAGATTGGCTGAGCAAAAGGAGATATTTTTGAACTGGCTTCAATAACTTTCTGTAAGATAACAGTTGGCTTTCAGCACATAAAACTGAGTAATTAGTCAGTCCTGACTGAAAGCCTAACTATATGGCTGAGACATGTTGTTTAATTAACATTCTCCCACATTTGGAACTATCACAAGACAGTAAATAATCTGAGTCTCCCTGAAAAAATAATTCCTGAGCCTTCCATTCAAATGCTTGAATATCTTTAAAGTCCATTATGTAGCAACAGAGGTGCTGCTAGCTTTACATTGGCAAATTTCGAGAGCTGACTTTTCTAGTCCTTTTTGGATTTTCTTGGGAACTTTTCATCTCAGGCATCTCAGGCATTTCCAGCTGTAGGCTTTCCTGATGATTTAGCTCCCACAGTCTGTTGGTAGCTTTCCTCTCAATGAATTCACTGAAATGAATTAGGTGTCATTTTGAAGAGATGGGCCTTCTGTTCCTAGGGTATTTTATTTTTGCAGAGTTTGGGACAGATTGTCTACTATATTAAGAGAGTCCTTTTTTCCTACTTCTGACTCATGTAAGGAGCTTTCATTGCTTGTTTCACAGCCTAAGGTGCATACTGTAAAGCATTTCTCAGGAAGAAAAGCTAGTGCCTTTTCTGTGGAGCATTCCTCTGATTTAACAGAAGCAAAGGTGTTTTGTGGCATAATTACTACTTTATCTTTAATGTCTTGAAAATAAGTACAGTATTTTTGGTTGTGATCTAGCCAATTTTATCAATTGTATTTTAGAATTGCTTTTCCTAAATGTTTATGAAAGCTTCATTTAAGTTCACATGCTTCTGAATAATATGTTGGTATGATCAATTCATGTGATTTCCGAAATCAGTGGGTTTGTGTACCTCATGGCTCCTCCTTTTGCAGTCTTGTTGCTGCTCCGAACAGTAAATCTGTTGTCTGAGAGCCACCATCCTGCCATTGTTTCTGTTTGTTGATCTTGAGATTCTATAGAACCATAGATTTTTGCTGTTGGGTTATGTTTGCTCAGCCATATGTTGCAAGCGTGTTTTCTCTTATCTCATTTTAGGTATTGGATTTGTGAGTTTGTCTTGGTCTCTTTCTTAGTAATTTTGAAACTTTAGAATGATTTGACTGCTTGCAAACCAAATCAAAACTCACTCTGTTTTAGATACTTAAATAAAACATCTAAATCCAAGCTGGCATTCCTAGGCTTTCTTTTCAGTCAGAGAGAGACAGTTTGCCCTCCAGGGAGCAACGACCTGTCCGCAGACATGTGCTAGGGCAAGATGATTTTTGTCTGGAGGAGGGACTCATTTACATTCACCGACTACACACAGAGTCAAGAATGACCACCTTGCACTTTGGCATATGGGTTTTAAACTCCTGGGTTAGAATGAGTGAATTCTGCCCTTCCTGTCGCAAACACCTCTTTGTTCTTTTGTGGTATCTTGAGTATCTTGATGCTTCTCGCACTTGTTATTTTTCAGTGAGAAAAATACAGATTGCATGGAAGTCCCAAGTCTTGCTTAAATTTGATACATGTATGGGAACTGTGTATCTATATAACTGAAGGACTGCATCACTCACTTCAGACTAATCAAAACATTAAAAATCAGTCAACTAGGATGAAAAGAAAGAATAAGCATACTTCACAATGTTATGTGCTGAGAAAAAATTTAAGTTATGGTGAATAAAGTATCCCAGCAATATGTATAAAATGAAGTATTTCATTTCTGGAGCAGGCAGCAGAACAGGGAGTATGATATGACAAACAACAGAAATTGAAATGTTTGCTGCTGGGAATGTAGGATTTTTCTTTTTTTAGTCAGCTAGTTATTAATTGCTTTTAACACTTTGAGAATGCATTTCCTGTTTTGTGTTTTTATGAGCTATACATAACTGGGAAAGGCATAGGATGAGGGGGCTAAAACACAGCTGACACAGGTCTCTAAGGCAAACATCCAGCTCACCCAGTGCTCATCACAGCCTTTGTGGAGCCGCCTGGAGTTGGCAAAGCGAAGAGATAACAGCCCGCAGCAGGCTCGTCATTGCACTGGAAACAACCTGCTTTTCTGTTTAATAACCTAAGACCATCAGTTCCTATTTCCTCCAGGTTCCTGACGAGTGAAAAAAAGTCAAGGGGCAGCTGCTGGCCCGTTGGCCTTGAGAAAAATGGAAGTGCAAAAGGGCTGTTGATTATCTGGTCAGTTTGTTCTTTTGGGGTAGTGAAAAAAGAGAAATGCCAGCAGGGAATTGGCCCAAGAGGAGTGGCAGCAGCTGGATCTGTCCCAGATGGAAGAGTTTGGAGACAGGTGTCCCATGGCAGGAATGGGATTTAGAAGCCTTTGTGAGAGAAGGAGGAAGGACAAAGGTCTCCAGGTAGAAAAACAGTGGGAACAGAACAAGAGGACTACACACAGGATCTACTTCTTCACAAAATAATGCGGCCCTTCTCAGCCTGAGAAGAAAGGGCCTAGAACTTCCGGCAGTGCAATCCCGTAGCACAGGGCTAGTTAACGTTGCTTGCCAGTTCTTCATGGGGAGAGAGAAGGACCTGAACGTGTTGAAAGTACTTCAGAAACGTACACCAAGTAGGTTGAAAAAGTGGGAATGGATAGACTGTGGCCAGAGGAGTGGCAGTGAGCGAGGTAGCCAAACCTGAGGGAGCTGCTCCAGCCAACTTGTGCGCATTAGCACCAATAGAGCAAAGGTAGGGCTTCGCTGGGAGCTGGGGAAGCCAGCCTGCTCCCTGAACATGAGGTGGGCTGTAGCCCAGCCTTGATACCTTGGGGAGACTGTCCCCAGAGCAGGAGGGATTGGTAGGATCACATCCTATCAAACACTGCAGTGGTGACATAGGTTAATTCTTAGGGGACCAGCCCAGGTACAGTAGGTAGGCAGAGGACTTCGAGTATCAGCTTGCTATTTTTTTACTACATCACCCTTTCCTCTGAGCTAATAAAGAAAGCTATCTACACCCCCTGTCTTTACAGTGCCTTGATAAAATGGTAGAAGACACTGTGATAAGGTGCAGTGCTTGTAGAAAACACTAAAGGATCCCAATGAAAAAAATGTAATAATGTGGAGAAAATGAAGAAAAGGAGCTGGATCTCGGGAATTGACACAGAGAGGGACTGTGCCTTTTTTTTATTATTTTAATTATATTATGTGCAAACTATATCTCTTGGCTGAGTTATTGTAGATTGAACCATGTAAATTATTTCTTTCAAATAATAAATTATTCACTAATGGGATTTGGAAAGTCCTGGGTGTGGTATTTGCTTCCTTCTGCAGTGGCAGAGGCTGGTTATAGGCACTTTGAAATACCACAGAATTTTTTTGCACTGGACATTTTTTTCAGAGCAGTGTACTTCTAACCAGCCCAAATCTCAGTGGGATTCAGTTATACTTAAATGGGAATGCTTATACTGGCATACCTTATGCTGGTCTGAGAAGAAAAATAAACTCTTCCTGTATAAAGTTCTTTGATGCTGTACGTGGGGTCCATCTTCCCAAATTTAGGCACATATAAAAAAGTCAAGTATCCTGGGCTTCCTTTTAGTTGATGGAAGAAATACCACCTTCAGTAGATATATGGAGAATATCTGAGACAAATCAGAGAAAGCACCCTGGAGATTCCCTCTCCATTGGCTGTACAAGGTGCTTGACAGAGATCACATTCAGATGTATAACTTTCAAAAGTCTAAATCTGAGTGAGATAAATCCAACCATATGTATCCTCACTGGAACTTGAATTACTGGAGCCACACTGGTGCAAAATCATGAATTCAATCAACAGAGCTGTATGGCCGTAAGATTTTTTCCCCCTTAAAGTAAACCAAAGTTTACACCTAAGGCCCAAGACAGAGCTTTCATACAGTGCGGGTAGGGACTTTGCTATGTTGTAGGAACAGAAGGCAGAATACTTATGTAGGTGGGTGTGCTAACTGTATGGTAGACATATTGCTGTGATAAGTACCTGGTTGCTTTTTAGTGCACATCCAAAATACAACAGCTGATGATGACGTGTTTTGAGCTAGCGGTATAGAATTAGAAGCTACTGAGATAATGCTGCTAATAATTAAGCTTGCCAGACAAGTTCCTTTATAAAACCAGAAGTGTGATTCTTTCCAGTGTAAGTACATTTGATTATTGACGTGAGTGAAAATACTTCTCATTTTTACTAAACACAGAATACAGAATTTAGAAAAAAGCCATGGGCTTTCCACCAGAACCCACAAAAATGATCCAAGGGATGGAACACCTCCCCTGTGAGGATAGGCTGAGAGAGCTGGGGCTGTTTAGCCTGGAAAAGAGAAGGCTCTGGGGAAGCGGCCTTTCAGTGTCTAAATGGGGGCTACAAGAAAGAAGGGGACAGACTCTTTAGCAGGGTCTGTTGTGATAGGGCTAGGGGAAATGGTTTCAAACTGGAAGAGGGAAGATTTAGATTAGATACAAGGAAAAGTTTTTTACAATAAGGGTGGTGAAGCACTGGCACAGGTTGCCCAGAGAGGTGGTGGATGCCCCGTTCCTGGAGACCTTCAAGGTCAGGCTGGACAGGGCTCTGGGCAACCTGATCCAGCTGTAGGTGTCCCTGTTCACTGCAGGGGAGTTGGACTGGATGGCCTTTACAGGTCCCTTCCAACTCTAGCAATTCTATGATTCTGTGATTCTGTGTTTTGAGGCTGGTATGTGTGGCAGCCTTCATCTACCTTCACCTATAGCACAAGGTGCTCATTGGGAGGGAGTCTTGCACACTGCATGGAGAATGCGCAGTGCAGTTCTCAGCTGGTGCTCTGAGCGGCTGTGCTTTGTGAGAGAGGACCTAAGTGAGTGGGCCCTTCACCTGTGGTGGTAATGATTATGAATGCCATTTAAGATACATGCCCTAAAGATGTTCTCAGATGTACGGCCTTATCAGCAATCTAAAATTTTAAAATGAGGTCTACAACTTTGTTGATGAAAGCTGAAGTGCAATTTTAACCCTGAAGTGAATAGCATTATCCCTGAATTAGCAGTATTGACATGCTCATACATGTATATCCTTTACATCCTCTGACTCTTAGTCCAGTTTATTAATTGGTCCTTGCATGGCTCGAGATGAACATTATTTGTGCCTGGACTCAGGTCCTAAGGTCTCAGCACATGGCCGGGTTACAGTGGCTCGAAGAGATGCTGTACGTCTTTATCAGCTGTTGGCAGCTGTCCAGGTGTGCACACAGCACACCACAGTTGTGAGGTGATGGGACTTTGCTTAAGCCACTTTGAAAGATGTTTAAGTGATTATGGTTACCCATATTTGGGGTAATCTGAGAGCATGCCCATAGACAGCTGGCATGTTAGTCTGACAGGCTGAATCTTGTCTTTCCATTTCTTCTCAGGTTTGTTGACAGATCTAAATGGGAGCAACTGCTGGACCACATCATGATGGCCTCGCATGCTGCCTACCTATATTTTCTTCCTATAGAAAATAGAGTTTACAGAGGAAAAGGGATGAAAAATATGTACACAATTATTTTCCTTGCAAACTGGAAGGCCAGCAAGTGGCCAGAACATGCCCTGAGCCTTGATATGCCACAGATCAAGACAAGACATGCCAGGTATGTGTACACCTGCAAAACACTGCTGGCTCCCACAGTACAGACACAGCTGGAAAGAACACTCTGAGCATGTTGCTGAGGTAGCACAAGGGCCAAGAGTAACATATGTATCTGAACTGAATAGAAATGATCTGGGGAAATGAAAATAATTTTATGGTGAGCATGTTATAATAGCAGAAACTGCTTCAGTTCCTTCCTTTCATCCACTTGGATCAAGCTGTCTGAAAGTGCTTCGTGTCTTCTGTTCACATGAGGAAAAAATGTAAAGAAGTGCTTAGCTCTTGCTCACCGGGTTTATATTGAGCTTACTATGACCTGATGCAGAAATCTTTTTTAGGGTATATAGACTCTGAAATAGTGGAAGCTGTGCTTCTAAATAATCAGCAAAAGGACAAGGTTATTTATCCTTTTTCCCGGGTGATATATGTACAAGTTTCCTGACAGTTACTGTTTGGGCAAGATTTTTAACAAATGTTTAGTTTTTACTTTTCAAGAACAAAAAGACTTATGTATGTTTAGGGATCGAACTGCTGATGACCACTGCTTTCTACTTTTTAATGTTTAGCGTACCATTTCAATGTTTTGAATTTTTGCTTAGTGGGCTGATAGCTTCACCGTAATTATTTTTTAAATAGTCTTTATAACTTAGAAGTTAATTGGGGTTTCTGTTGGAGATATTGATGTTTAAATGCTGCTGATATAGCTTTACATGAAGCAAAGTAAAAATTCTGACAATGTGAAATAAGTCCTGGTGTTGCTTCAAAATGAAAATAAGGAGTGCTATCAACCTAGGCTTGCGGAGGGCACCACAGAAGCGTGTTGTGTATTATCCATGGAGTAAGATTGTTACATTGCAAGGCAGGCAACAATTGAAAAAAACCCACATCAACCCATATTAGCTATTTCCTGTAAGGAAACACTGGATGTTGTTTTTCATAGCTTCTCTTTATGAAGCACATGTTATGATACTGTCAAGTACTGCGATACTTCTTCTTATTTGGCAAATCTTGCACGTGCAGATGAGATATTATTTTTCCATGGGTATGTTTATATGAATTGCAGCCGGTGCCTCTTCCTAGAAAACCATGTCAACGTAATGCAATATTATGTAAGTTTTGTTTAGGTCCATATATGCTGGGCGTCACAGGGTCTGAATGGCTTCCAGGAGTGAAGTGATGGGATTGTCATCTGCTACGCATGGTTTTCTCCCTCCTCTTCTTTCCAAAGGTGACTTTTGTGCTCTTTTTGTTTTCAATGCCTTTTAAAATAGTTATTACATTATTTGTACATTCTTCTGTATGTATTTGTGTGACTCACAGTCAGAGTAGAAGACAGTGAGCTTCGTGCTGGGGATAATTCCAGTGGGAACTCATCCTAAAGCCTTAGCCTGGCCTACTGAGAAAGCTGTTTTCTGCACAGCTTTTCTTGGGAGATGGATAATCCCACTGTGCCTGAGCAATGAAACTGCTGCCTACTTCGTCTTGTCCTGTCTCTGTCTGTAGGTGACCATTCACATAGGTGTCCATAGTTCCAAGCTTCTGAGTGCCCTAGGAATAAGGCTGCAACACTGGAAGTAAAAGTGCACATTAAATACAGGCCTCAGACCTGTACCCAGTCAGGATTGGTTCTTGCAGCAGCAAAGATGTGGCATTGCACATATGTAGTGCTCATCTCTGTTCTACAGGGGGAGGGAGGAGAATGGAGGACCCAGGTTATTGTGCTCCCAGGAGGACCTCACTGTGGGAAGGAGTGCTGCTGGGGAACACTCGTCCCCTCCTTTCCTTCATCATTTCCATCTTTCCTAGGCTGAAGTCTTAACATTGGCTCTTCAAATCTGGGTTTTAAAGCTGAAGCGGCATCTGATACGTATCACACAAGTGGTTACTGGAGTATTGTGAGCCCTTTTGACCAAGTGTAGCTACTTTGATTTTATGCCTTTGGGCTTTTTCCCCAGAAGGATGTTGCTTTTGAACTGAAATGATCTGCATGTCTCTTAAGAACTGAGCTGTCTGGAAAACATTGATCAAATTCCAAAACAGTTTTTTCCAAGTGTGTTTCTTTTGACTTTTGCTTGTTACTTCCTGATGCTGTTTACCCAAAACACCGCCTGCTGTCAAGAGCAGTTCTGGCCATTTGAAATGCCTCCATGTCCATGAAGCAGCTGTACCTATTAGGTTTAATTTCTGCAATTACATACACCAAGTGTATGTAATTCAAAACCCACTCCTTGTCCTTGCCCTCCTACCACCACCAGTCATCTCTTTTATCTGTGAAAGCAGTGATGGAATTAGGTTGCTAAGAACCTGCAAGGTTTGCTTTCTGTGTACCAAATTTAACGTAATATATGCAAGAAGCGGGACAGTTTTTCTGGTTTTCTGCCATATCATATAACTCTGGAATCTGTTTTCTTCATGGTTAACATTAACTACTAATTTCAGTTCATTTGGAGAAGAAGGAAAAAATGGGGGGTAAAAGCTTGGGAGGTGTAACAATACGGAAGTACAATTCTCTAGTAAATATTTTAAAATTCCAAGAGAGTCTGGAACTTGGGGCCAATATGCAAGGAGACACAGAGGATTTATGTATGGAGTGGATGCCCAAGAAGTCTGATTCAAAGTGAATCTGAGAATAGTTCTGTATGATAGTGTCCTGTGCTGTGTATTTGGATCAAGAAAAGAAGGTAGGAAAGAGAAACTGAATTACTTGAGAGCATAGGTGGACCACAACATAATATTTATTTATTTATTTATGTGTTTATTAATCCAGGAGATCCTTAAGCACCATGGAATTGTAGAGGAGTGCCAACAGACGACTGGAACCTTAGCTCCCAGAAAGCTGCGTGCATGGTATGACCATCACATCCGCAGAATGTGCTGGAGCTTTCCTCACACGGTTTTTGTTTTCTGCTGGTACAGACTGATTTTATTTTAAAATTTAAATTTTTTGAGACATTAGGAAATGTTTAGTCACTACTCTGAAAGAGCTGAAAGAACCTGTGAACATTAATGTAACTATTTGTTCCGAACAACCCGCATAGCTCTTTTTACTTTTTTTGGCAAGTACTCATGATGAAGAAATCTAAGTTTCAGAGAGCCTTGAATAATCCTTATAGTTGCATTTGACCAATGCATTGCATGGACTGCTCACCATCTGTAGCTGGTGAAGCTTTTCTGTACAGGCAGCCCAAGCATTCTAAGGTCAACAGTCTGACCCTCTAAAACTAAAATCATGATGCTGCCTTAAATATCATGAGATTAGAAAATTTAGAGGACAGCATTATAAAGCTGAATTTCATAATTCATGTGATGTCGTGTTCTGATCAAATGTACGTGTCTTTATAAACTACTTTTTCCCCTTTATTCTTCTCTCTTTCCCTCTCTGCATCTCTTCATCTCTTGTCAACAACTTTGGCTGTAATGGTAAAACTGCTTTTCGCAGAATTTTCTTAGAAGAGAATGTTGACTCTTGGAATATTTCTGAATGGCTCATAACGAAGAGGTTAAGTATTAAATGCAGTGAGGCAGTTCCAAGCAGGTTTTTATGTTATTTGAATAGGTCCAACCCTGCTTACTAGGCTCGGCTGGAACTACATAATTTTCAGTATTTTCTGGGACTGTCACTGAATATTGCATCTGATGTCAAAGTCTGTGATACTCACGTCTTTGGAAATCTCTGGACCTCATTTAAATAAACACCTCACAAAAATATACACTGCATATTTGGCAGCGGAGAGATGCCACAGCTAGATGACAAAGCCACTCTTTGAAAAGGGACTCACCATGCATTCCCAAGGGACACATCTTATTAAAATAAAATACAAGGAAAACAAGAATATATCAAGAACAGTGGTCACTGTATTTCAAAGGCAACAAGCTATGCCAAGAAAAACACTGTAGTCATGCTTCCAGCTTAAAACAATGTTTGAGAAGCATATTGAAAACCTCTCTACCTCAGTTTCAGTTCAGTGCCAGTGTGAGTTTTCAGGCTTAAAATACTTATCTGGCCACATAATAAAAAATACACAATCAACAAAAAGCATTCCTAATATTGGAACATATTTGTTATCTAGTCTGGAAATGCACGAAAAATAGATTGTTCTTTAAGAAAGCAGGAAGAATGTCCTAGAAAATAGCTTTTTTTTTTTTTTTTTTTTTTTTTTTTTTTTCCCCTTCTTCTTAAACGAGAATCTAAATTGGGGAAACAAGACAATTACATTTTTATGCAACAACAGATAAGATATTATCTAACTGGAAAAAATTAACTGGTTGAAAACCTAAAAAGGAAATTAGTCTTTCTTGCAATAGCAATAGCTAAATGGAAAGCTGGTGATGAAACCCTTGTTTTAGGTGTAGTAGTCTTAGCTGTAGTGTCTCTTCAACAGCATTGCACAGCAGCTTCTGCTGGCTACTTACTGTATGAAATCTGTTCTGCTAAATATTGCTCCTTGGAGCAATTATTAGCAGAATAAGTATGGCACAGAATTGGTAAAAACACATCCAAATATATATATTTTTTTTTTCCAGAACATGTTTCTGTAGATGATTGGTGAAAACAATCTGAGTCTTAAAGGAATGAATAGGAGGAATGAAAGGGACAGGAGTAAAGCTTTCTGGCTGTAGGGACATCTAGGAAAAGGTGAGAAAAAAAATCTAAAAAATCTACCTGATTTGGACAGGAATGAACTACAAACCAGCTGGACCGAGTAGTGCTCAGAAGGGGATATAAATCTGGTGTTTCTGATCAGCCCTGTGTTGCTATCTGCCCCTCCTGCAGAGAGCAGAGCAAGCCTTAGACGCTCTGCATGGCTGCTGGCTTAGGCCATTACCTGAGCATCTGTTTCGTTTTGTTGGATTTCAGTATTCCCACCAGTGACAGGGAGTACAGAACTCTGCCAAGTGAACCTGTATAAAGTAAAGACCAACCTAAGCCAGCTGTATAAGTGGAGGGGAAGGAGGGACGCTGCACTTCTGCTGCTCCTGTACATTATGCTGTCCACCCCGCCCACCTAGACCTCTCAAGTTTTTTTTTCTCCTTGGCTGCACATTTATTTTCTTTAGCTGTCTCTGTGTAATAATTCAAGCAACAAAACCAGACATTATTCTGTGTAATTGGTTCCATATATTTCCAAAGATTTGAGGTGTGTGCTCCTGGGTTTTACATGGTGACATCTGAGGTGTGCTGGCAGACATGGGTTGGAGCTGTGTGCTCAGTCCCAGTGGAGCAGGAAGCCTAGAACACTCCAGGCTGTCCAGCTTCAATAGAATAACACTTCAGCTTGTCCTGTCTGCAACAGGGTTTTGCAATGTGCTAGATAAAACAACAAAACCAGAGCCTTGGAAGGGGGCAGTAAATGGAATTTCTATGATAAATTCCATAATGGAAATGAAACTTTCTGAAAAATAATTAATTAAACTAATTTCTGGAAATTATTTAGCACTTAAAAATGACATTGCATTTTGGTTTCCTTTTTCTGGAGAGTGCCTAAAGTTTCTTAAGCTGCCTGGTGGGAAGCAATGAAGGCCCTAGATCCTGTTGGCTGCTATGTCAGGGGAAAATGTGGCTATCCTTTAAAGACCAATTTCATCCTGCGTCTCATTTTACTAGGCTGCTTGCTGCATTGGATGTTAATGAGTCACATTGATTTTCAGAAAACGAAACAAATAAACAACCAAACAAAGGAAAACAGACAGGCTAATTTCAAAACCTGCCGTTTGAGAAATAATCTGTGAAAACCAACGTAGTGCCTGACTGGAGATGGAGAAAGGAAGGCACATTGGCCCAGCATTACATGCTTAAGATACACATCCATGAAGGTTGAAGCCAAAGGTTCCTTGTAGATAGCAGGGAGCAAGGCCCTGCACCAGGCAGCTGAGAACGCCTGAGTTAAGGGAGTCCTGATCAGCTGGCAAAGGAAACTCTTCCATCTCTGGACCATCTGGATATTCGGAGATTTGCTTTCTTGGGGGGTGCCTAAAAGTACGTAATGCTGATTATCCTTCATATGTAAATTTTCAAAGAACTAATACATTGCCTCAAGTCTTCTATGAAATATCATGGAGGCACTAAATTTCCATTGGTTTCATTTCCCAAGAATATTTTTATTTCTTTCGTTCTCATAAACTGCCCTTACCTAGTTTTCACATTCTTTGCACAGCTGCTTGAAGATCACCAATGCAATACTTCATGGTTTGGCCTTATCACAGGATAATCAGAGATGATATACAGTGAGAAATAGTGCTTACTAAATTTAGACATCAAGGCAAGCTGCCATCTACATGCGAGACAGCTTTATTGTTATGATCATTTATTCATTGCACTTCTAGTGTACCAGGAGCTGTGCAGCACATACTGCTAGGTGTGCTCTCTGCCATTTGAATACTGGTGTTTTGGAATTCTCCTGAGGATGAAAGGCTGGTTGATCTACTCTTGAAACATGACAGGTGATATTCTTATTCATCTGTTTAGAATGAGGAAACAAAATGCAATCACCATTCTTTTGGAGCATCTGGAAAAATGTATATAGCAGACATGAACAGATGCAATTCCTTTCCTGTGTTAATCACACTGGGTAGGCATACTTATGGATTTTATAATCTGATTGCCCTCTTCATGTAATGTGATTCAACTCCACACTTGTGGATAAATGCTGCAGAAAAACTGCTCTGAAAGGTAAAGTATACGTTATTCTTCAAGGTGTTGCATTTATCTATCTAATCAACCTAGTTTGTGGCTTCCAACAGCTATAGCCAGCCATGAATAGCATAATTTGTTGGCTCGCCGCGGCCTGGTAGCAGAGCAGTTAGGACACCTGGCCACAAGAGAATGGTGACCATGAGTTCTGCTCCATGTCTATGCTGACAGTGGTTCCCAGGGGATCCTGCTTTAAGTGAAGGTGTAGTCATCCAGGCTGGTGAGTAAACAGTGGGCAGGGATGGTGCCAACAGCCCATCCCTACTGTTTTCTGCAGAAGTGGGCATGCTTGAAGTGCACTTACCCAAGTCTGCTCCCCAGACCTCAGGCAGATGGTGGATGTGTTTGGTAGATGCATATCACTGCCCTCTTATGGACAGAATCAGCAGCGATCGGTCCTCCACAGCAAGGTGTGTGGTGTGCTTCACACCTGGAAGGCCTCTGTGGTTCAAGGAGTGGCAACTGTACATTTCACAGTATTAAGACTATTGAGAGTATCCAGTAACCAAATAACATCGTTGCTGTGTCCTGCTGCACAGATCTAAATCTTAGTCTTGCTGAAGATGGCTACCTGGTAGCCCCTTATTCAAACGTGCAAACTGTCCATGAAACTTTTTACGAGAGCAAAATAGATCAGGAAAATGGCATTATTTGCAAGCAAACTGAATAATAGTGTCAAATCTGGTGCGTTAGCACTGTGCAGTCAACCAAAACCAAGACTTCACAACTTCTTAGATAAGAGAGAAAAAGTGTAAGCCTCCTTCGTAAACCTCCTCCAGTAAACCTCCCTGGCTGTTGTTGGGGGGCTGCTACAGTTTCAGTCTATTTCTTAAAAGTGTTATGTCAACCTGCAGCTCCATTACTCTGTGACCTCTTTGTCGATCAAGGCTCTTGGAGCTCTCGTGTCTGTTTTGGATCAGGCGCTGGTCACAATTACCTGTGTTAAACAGCTTCCTCTTTTCTCTGTGCCTGTGCACTGCTGCCTAAGGTGCCCATCAGTCAAGGGCAGTTGCGTGCTATAGTTCCCAATCTAGTGAATTAATGATGCTAAAGATCATGCTAGTTCTTCCTCTGCTCCTTCTTCTTCTGGTTGCAGATCTCTGGCTGCCCTCTGCATTTCTCTAGTACTCGCCTAACTGTACAGTGAACTGACTCAACGTGTTAGCCCAGCACTAAAATAACCCCAAACCAAAAACTAAGTAGAGCTTTTTGCTGCTTGCCAATTTGAATTGGCTTTACTGTACAGTCAGAGCACCAGGCGTAACACAAGAGGAGCTGAGGCTGTTTGACTGGGAACAGGGAAGCAAGCAAGGGAGAGGGAGAAGTGGAGTAGCAGGACCATCATCTCCTAAGGCAACCAGCAGTTTCTGTCTCCTCCACTACATATCTGGCTGTACTCCTACCATCTCGTCACCTCTTTTTCTCTAGCCAGGCTTCTTCATGCCATGCCTGTGGAGTAATGGTGGTTTGCTGTTGCCATTTTACAGGTGAGAAGCTAAAGCACACCAGTGGTCAGTGAGTCTCCCTGTGTTACGCAGATGAGCTGAGATATGGCAAGGAGCTGGGGCTGGGTGTTGCAAACCCCAGGTGGGTGCCTGAAAGTGCACCAGTCCTTCTTCCTACCTCTTTATTCCCTCTCTTATATGCTAACTGTACTGCTGCTTACAAGCATGCAGGGGTATTTAATGCCATGCTGCAAAGGCAGACGTTCAATATCCTTCTTCTGTTCTTCTGTCCCTGGAACTATTGCAAATAATCTGCCAGCTAGGGGGTAGAATGGAAGTTGCCTTCCGTTTGTTGCTGCCCCATTGCACGCTGGCTAGTGAGCATCTGTAAGCCTCTGTGTCTCTGCTTAGCTGCCACAGTCTTCTAGTTCCTAAGCTAAATGTGCTAGCACTGGGATTTCAAAGTGTCAAAAACATGCTCAGCATATTCATATGCAGGAGTGCTTCTAACTGGAGTTTTTGTTAAAGTTTGCTTCACAGTCAGGATTGGTGATATGAAAATGACTCTTGCTGTTTAAAAGTCTTAAGGTAGCATGCACCAAAGATGAGATTGTTTCTATGTAATAATCATGTGACACTTTAAAAGTCACTTAGGGACATGCTTAAAAGCAGTGTTATCAACTTTCAGTCTGCTGTTCACATGCATGTAGAGTAAGTCAGATAGAAGCGTTCTACTCACAGGTCTTACTGAGTTCCCTTTAATTACCCACTCGTAAAATCTTGCGGGAGCATGGTACAAAGGCAGAGAACAGCTCGTAAATACCTTGAAAATAAAGTATCACACTGATACTGAAAGCTTCTGAGTTATGATGTATTAATTGATTCAATATTAGCCTCAAGTGAATGTTTTATTGGCTGTGCTTTGCTCAGTGAATGTAGCCTCCTCCAGTTGTGGAGTGCATGCAAACAGACGCTGCTTTCCTTGTGCATATTCCGTAAGTGTGTTTGCAGTATGGAATACTTGGTATCCACAATACAAGCTGTGCTATTTAGCTGTGATTAGTTACCTAAGTCATTTGTTATTATTTCCATTACCTAATTGGAGGAGAAGAATTTATAATTAGCATGGTGAGCTTGGCTTTCTGAATAAGGCAGTAATTTGTGGGGTGAGATTTACCAGTGAAGTAGAATTAGGACATTTTCCCTTTTCTTGTTCATAGAATCAATCCTAGAAAACTGAGTTACTCTGAACACTTTAGGAAGGGAACATACTAATTTTTAGTACTGTATTCTATTAACAAAGGAAATGCAGCTACATTCTTGATACGAACTGTGAGAAATATCGTCAGTAGAGTTTGGTTTATGTAGGTCTGTATACAACATATGTATGATGTATCTCCTATGTACTTAGATATCTTTGATCTGTGGGCAGTGGCTCTCCTGACCACCCTTAATTTGAACCTGTAATCAGTGATTAGTTGTAGGTTGAGGCAAACTGTTTGCTACACGATTCTAGGTAAAGCCCTTCCTTGCTGCTAAGGCAGCTTTTCTGTGCTACCTGTGTGGAAGTGCTGAAGTGTATTAGGAATTTTGACAATTAGGAGGCAGGAGCTTATTCCTTCTTCCTCATTTGGTAGGACTGGAAGTTTTTCTAACGTAACAAGAAGTATCAGGCCTAATTGGAGACCTCAGCTGAGCCTTTATGGGAATATTATACTCTGCTTAGGAGTATTATCCTTAAATATGGGTTGTTCAGTGTCAGTCATGCAGTTTTAAATATAAGGTTGATCTTCAGTATTGGACTGATTTTAATAAACATAGTCTCTGGCACCTCAAGTTTTAGTTCAGTCTATTTTTGGCTTTCAGTTTATGTTTTGAACTCTGGCCAGTAGAACTGAGAGACTGAGATTGGACTGCAAAGTGGCAGAGCAGCACATCCAGCCTGTGATGAGCATGAGGGTTTGAGCAGGGCTTGCAGGGCAGTCTTGACCTCTGTTGGGCTCATATGGAAATGCTAAGTTAGTTGTCAGGATGAATTGTCTTCAGAGGGCACTTACCACTCTGCATGGACTACTCAACAAGACTAATCTGACTGGGCTTCCAACTCAGATGTTTACATTAAATGCCTGCTGCTAGATAGGATGAGTCAGGTCTTTCTTTGGACATTGGCAGTAGCGCTAATGAAGAGCAATTGCATAAATGTTCAGCATATCAGAAGCAATCTAGTACTACTGTGGAATTTACTCAGAAGATTTTGGTCTGAGGTTGATCTCCTTGTCACTTATTTTGAATAACATTTTGAGTCTTTTTGACAAATATGGAAATGCTGTAAAAATAGGAAAGCTGCATCCAAAGTAGGTGAGTTCGTTCCAGCTTTGTTCAGACTTGATCTAATTCTGAAGCAAGTGCCACAAGATGCTGGGTGGAGACACCCCGGGTTCTGTAGCTCAGCCAGTCTGGCTATTTCAGTTGGGAAATTCTATTTCTTTTATGCTTCTGTTCAGGCCAGCTTGATGCTAGCTTCTCCTTTCTAACAGGTATACAGATTCACCTGGCTCCTGTGCATTTGGTAGAGTTTTCCCCCTGCGTTCAGTGGATGTGAAAATAGATTATAAGCAATACCTATCATGTCTTTCATCTTTATCTGCAAACTCTGCTAAGTCAGCCACCTTCCCCTTGTACAGAAGAGGAAACTGTAGTTGTGAAAGAGCTTGGCCAGGATTTTTGAATTTTGCTTCTCTGAGGGTTGGGCTTGGCATAGAATTCATTAAGCTGCAGCTCTGGCTTTGGCAGGCATTTTTCTCCCTCCTTCCTCCTCCTTTCCTTTCCTCCACTTGGCTGCTTGTTCCTGTCTGGCTCTCCCCCTACCATGCTAGCACAGTTGTGAGCAGAACTGCTGAATAAATTGGGTTGGGGAACTGTTCCAGCTAAAAAAAAAAATACGATATTGGAGGTCCAGATTATATTTCAACTGAATCACTTCCTTAGGAGACTACACAAATGTTTGTGCTGGGAGGGAGTGCAAGAAGCAGGATTGGATGTGAAGTAGGAATGGCTTCAGCTGGCAAATGCATCATGGCTGCCAAAGCCTCAGTCTGGGGAAAGCGGTCGCAGAGCGAGTGCAAACCTGATCAAATGACCTGATAGATTGTTGGCAATGGACTTGCTTTGAGCAGGGAATTGGACTGGGTGACATGCTGAGATCCCTTCTGACCTGAATTATTCTGTGGTTCTATGATTCAAACTTAAATCCTATTTCAGATATCCTTCGGCTTTGTAAATTTTGCATTTTCATCTTTTGAATATATCCATCATGCTGTTGCATACGTATTTCTTCAAGAGCACAAAAACAGATCTAAGATCAGTACAGAGATAGGTGCCTTCTGACCATCTGGTTTACTAAACACAGTCAAAGCCAGATCACATCCGCTCCTGTTTTCCTTAGTAAGAAGAACACATTTGTGACTTTTCTTTATTCTTTTTTGCTTTGTCTTAAAGAAGAATTGCATTTGTGGTGCTGAGTGAATACTGTTGTATTTTGATTTGTTACAGCTTAATTGTAAATGATGTGAAAGCTGAAGGGATGTTGTCTAGGTAGAAACACTAGACAACCTCCTAGCTGTTCTGTAGTCAAACTCTGTGATACCCATGCTTCTGAGCCTGTTCTTGCATAGCAAGTGGCAAAGCAGGCAGTGCCTTCGGTGGTGCAGAGCTATCCCTGAAGGTTATTTATCGTCCCTCAGGATCAGGGCCACTGTGTACCGGTAGTAGTTTGCATAGCTATGTTAAATATATACCTCTGTTTCCTCCTTTAAAAAAAAAAAAAATCTTTTTAGTATGCATGAAAATGCACGTGGGAGTCCTAATTCTAAACTTTTGCTATGATTTGAGTGAGAAACAACTCCAGCTATGCAAAGCAAACTGGAATGAATCAGTTCCAAAATTATATAAATGTGTCCAAGTGGGTATTTGTAAGAAATGGTGTAAGCAAATGCACCTCTACTTGCTTGGCCTCTGGAAGGGAATTCATTGATGGATTCAATAGAGAGCAGTAAATACTCTGTAATACATGACTCATCCCATTCTAAGAATCATAAAATCACAGAATGGTTTGGATTGGAAGGGACATTAAAGATCATCTAGTTCCAGCCCCCCTGCCATGGGCAGGGATCAGGCTGTCCAGGGCCCCACCCAACATGGCCTTGAACACCGCCAGGGACAGGGCGTCCACAGTTTCTCTGGGCAACTGGTTCCTAAGGTAGACATACAGATTAATTCAGATGTATTGTGCTCCAAAAGTGCCTCTCCACTGCATTAAAAATGTTATCTAGACAACTAGCTCAGTTTTTGTTGTTTACTTTAAAGGCACCTAAAGTTTCAGCAAGATGAATATCACCCCTACTTTACTGCAGGCCTGCCTTGTGTCTGGGTTTAACATGCGCATGTGAGAGCCTCATCTTGTTACCAACATAAACATGTTTAGCTCCACTTGGATCTGATCCATACTGAAGAGAGGAGCTTGTGGTGAGGAGAGATGGAGCCATACTGACATGCAGAGCCAGGCCAGGGGACATCAGCCATGCAGGGGCCTCATGAAGGGTGTCACAACCTAGAATCATAGAATCATCTGAGTTGGAAGGGACCTGTAAAGGCCATCTAGTCCAACTCCCCTGCAGTGAACAGGGACACCTACAGTTGGATCAGGTTGCCCAGAGCCCTGCCTGACCTTGAAGGTCTTCAGGAATGGGGCATCCACCACCTCTCTGGGCAACCTATTCCAGTGCTTCACCACTGTAAAGAACTTTTTCCTTGTATCTAATCTCAATCTCCCCTCTCTCAGTTTTAAACTTGGGGAACAGACATCCAGGGTGATGTTCAAGGGACTGCTAGTGCTGCCCAGGCAAAAGGTCTGCAAGTCCCTGAAGGGCAGGAAGAAGCACCACAGTAGGATGGTCTGGGAGAGGGATGCTCCCAAATCTTCTTACGACAGCTCTGCCTGCATTTCTTGCATGCCAGCAAGCACTCCTCTGACATAGGGAGTGGCATGTAACTTGCATTGCTTAGAAGCCGACAGCAAATTATTATCTGCAGCATGTGAGGTATATTTTAGAGGAACTGTGTTTCAGAGAAGTATTGTGGAGGGCCAGGACCTCATCGGAAGCTGAGGGATGTAGTCTGAACAGGAATTCCCTGGTGGCAGACATGATCCCAGCCAGCTGGCGCCCTTCTCCCATGCCAGCACAGCTGTTCGTATTGCCATGTGAGAGTCTGGACTGGGAAACTGATGCCACAGAAATGTAATGTGTTCTTTATTATTTTGCTGTGCTGTTTGCTCTCTTAAGTGGCTCTGCTGCCAGATGTCCATGGTGAGGTTCAAACAGCAACGCTTAATCAAGGCTTATTTTTAACGGCTTAGCATAGCCTATTGCAATGAATAGCTCTTGGACTGCCTGGAGGAAAGGTTGGGTACCTGTAAACGTTATTTACACAGACAACACTCTGAGTGAGCAGGGGAGCACTGGAGGCCACCCGGGTATCTTACATTTGTTCCCCCATTAGCTTTCTGCTCATGTCCTGTCAAGTCATTCCTGGTGACGCAGGAATGTGTCCCATGTTTTCCTGGCTACCCTTCGGCTGGCCCTCAGAGAAGGTACCGCACCATGATGAGCCCCTTCTCCTTCGAGTCCAGTGAGCCAGGGATAGTCACAGTGCCTTTGCTCATCAACAGTGACCTCCTGGAGAGATTGAAATCAATCCTCAAGGAGGACTTGCTCTTTTAAGGGAAGTCAGTGAGCCTTTTCTAATTACTGGTTGGCATGTGTGTTGGTTATTTGAACCAGAGAAGGCAAAATCCCTTGGGCCTGTTGCCCAGGGCTTTATGAGTTTATTTGGGGATGGCTGAGCTCTGTGCCTCATCCTGGACGTGCAAGTTTCCTCTGAGTCAGCTGCTGCATCACCTCAGTTTACATCATGGCTGCGTTCTGTCGTATAAGAGGGGCTGATTCATGTTGATTCACCAGCAGCTCAAATGCCCATATGGTTTAGGCAGGGCAGAAAGCAGGGGATCTTTCACCTTTTATCCCATCTAAGGCACGGACATCTTTACTGCTCCCCTTAGCCAAGTTTGAATAGGGGGAGGTTCACTGTTCTGCAGAGCACTGCTGGCAATCCTTCCTGCTTGCCTCAGCACCCTTCTGCCAGGGGCTTTCTGAGATCTGCAATGGCAGGAACATGATGGGTTCTGGCTGTTCTGACAACCTGTGTGGGTCTGCAGGTGGGCTGCCCAGTTCGTTTCTTAGTGGCTCATTGAGACCAATCCTTGAAGATTTTCACTCCTTTGCCTTTCTTTTCCCCTCATACAACAGGGTCCTAACCTGTTCCTATTGCTTTTAACCGCTCACACAGGAGTTTGAGAGCACTGTGACACTTTAAAATACTGCAAAATGTTCCTTCATTTTCTGCACAGCAGCTGTGGACAAAGTGCCATGTTATTAAGCACAACAGTGAAAAATATTGCCTGTTGCATGCTGGAGGCCTCCTTACTGCTGAGAAAGCGACATTCTGATCTGCTGGCATCCCACTCAGGGCACAGCTACTGTAAGCAATCCTCAGCCCCAAAACACTGCTTTCCTCTGCCTTTCGCTCCCATCCCTACTCCATGTCCCCAGCTCTGTCTCTGTGACCATGTGCGAGGCAGTGGATTAAACCCTATCACTGAAAGGATCAAATCTGAAACGAGCTGAGGGTTAGTGTTACTCCTGACCGCTGCAGTGGCATAGGTTGCGGCACAGTCCCATAGTGCAGTTAGCAAAGCAGCTCTGACTGGACAGGAATTTGTATGGCGGCTTTGTCTTGCAGAGACAAAGTTTTGTGGGCTGACAGGAGTCTGTCAAAGGTGCTTCAAGGTGAGAAGGATGGGAGGTCCAGGGGATCCACTCAGATAGGCCTGAGCAGATGGTGGGGCAGGGTGAGAGGAATGGCAAGAAAGGTGGAAATGAATGTGTGGGAACTTAGTGGGTCCAAGCAAGACTGGGAGTGCTGTTGGAATGGAGACAGGGGCAAAAGGTAGCTTTGCTGGGGACAGCTATGCATCAGACCAGGGAGGGAGGCACTGAAGGGATGTGTCAAATCTTTTGTTAGATATAGCTAGAAAAGTCCTGATGCTTCTAGGCAGACAAACTTTCCAGCTGAATTGGAGGAAAAATTCAAAGGCAGCTCTTTCTCAAGGATATCCTAAGAACAGGCCTTCCTCATGCAGTCTCTGCCTAGGAATAGATTTTTCATCCTCTAGTTCCTAGAGTTCAAACCAGTCTAACATCTAAACACGCTTGCCTGTTTGTTACATAGCCAAATCCTGCTCTACTTTCTCTAAAATTAGCAGGGCTTCCACAACAGTAGAGATGAGCAGGATCAGTCCCTTCCTGTTTGTGCACAATTTCCCCTGCTGTTTACTGGATAAACAGCTTCAAGCTAAATGTGGCCATCGATGTATGTGTTAGGAGGCTCACCACGGTACAGGCACTGGGTGAAGGAAGTCTCCTAGCTTATGATAACGTACTGCCTTCGTGTTTCTAGTTTACGGAAGGGCAAGTGATGGTATATGATTTCAGGGAAGACTGCTGATTTGCAACCTCTTCAGGAAATTGTAATGTTCACTTAGACACTATCCTTAGTCTGAATACATTAACTCACTGCCAAAAAGATAGCCACAATTTAAGTTAATTGTACAGTTGCTGGAAGCAATAAAAGAAGAAAAGGCTTCTCATTGTAGCCAGTCCTCCCACTCATGGGATCAGCTAGCTTCATATCCTTGCTGTCCCACACCACAAACCAATGGGGACAAAACAGTAATTCTTGACTCTTCATTGAACTGGAGAAGGCAAAGGAAGGACATTTTTGTGTTCTGTACAGCTTTATTCAGCAGTAACTTTGCATTTCAACACAATTTTCAAGTCTTTCACAAAAGATTACTAAACTTACCCTGAGAAATATCTTCAGTGGAACTGTTGCTTTATTCTGAAGAAAGAAAATGAGACAAAAAGAAGTGAAATTGAGGAAATTCATAGCAAGGCTTTCTGGCTCTAGGTTTAGGCTTAGTTTATTAGAATCTTTCAAATGGGGACATGACAAAATTCTTTTTGATAAAGTGCAGTGAAGTGGTAATGCTTCCAGACTTTTTCCTCAAATTTACAATTGTAGGGCTATGGAATAGGAAGCCAGGCAGCATTCTGGTACATCAGTCCTCAAATCTGGAGAGAGTGAGATAAGGAGAAATAAGCTGTTTGCCTCTGAAGTGCTAGCAATTGATTCCAAGGGATCCGTGATCTTGTCTTTGATAGGAGGAAACTCTTATTCAGACAGAAGGACAGTGTCTTGGGGATTATGGTCTTGGCCTCAAGTCCAGGCAAAAATTAGATATCACTGTGTAAAGAACTTTTCCTTAGGCATTCAGGAGGGGCTTTAGTGCTTCAGTAGGTCTGTGCCTGTTCACTCCCCAAAAAAGGGGTTTCTGCATGCTTTTTGGGGACAAATGTTGGTGAAGGCAAATAGCAAAATGTGACACGACATTAAGGCCAGCAGACCTGCTTAAAACTGCAGGCCATTCCCCCTTCCTTCTTGCAGTCAGTGATTCCTGTTCTTATAAAAGCTCCTAACAGTTGCAGCACAAACATTTGTGTGACCTAGTGGCATAGTATATTGGAAAAATTGCATTTCTTTTTTTTCAGGGGCTGTTTTTCATCTGGATCAGTTCCCTGATCTGGTTCACCATGTGGCCATAGAAATATTTATGATGGCACAGTACAACAGATGATCTGGGAGAAGATGTGGGAGTGGGAGAAAGCAGGGATTGCTTTATTGGCAGTCTTGCACACTTAAAAGAATACCAAATTGTAGCTTAAGGAAGAAAGGAATAGTAGTGGGATGACACATACAAGAAGAGAGTTGAGGCATATGCATTATACCCCAGAAACAAAAACACAGCTTCAAATGCCAGTTTGGTGCAGTTACAGGAGGTGAAGATCAGCTAGCACAGCTGTTTCCAAATAATGCAATCTGCAGGCAGGGAGGTTTTCAGTGTTTCGTCCGTCCTGAAGCCTCACTTTGAGGGAGCTGGGAAGCAGAAGATGCTTCAGAAAACAGCTTCATAAACAATGGATCTACATGCAGATGTGTCCTACAATTCCCTGTGATCTACAAGATCTGAAGTGAGATCCTACGGGAGAATATAACCCACAGTTTTATTAATGACTATTTTCTTGCTAGGCTGGGCTATTTGCAGTAGCCATCTGGGCCCTGCACGCTGCAGTGGCTCAGCACCTGGCCAGGCCCTCACAGCAAGATGACGCGGGGCTCTCTGCCCTGCCAGCTGCCGTTGTGCCCTGTCTGTACCTGTCCATACCCCTAAAATGGACTTTGCTGGGACTTCGGATGGCCTCGGGCAATTGTTTCAATACATCTGGCTTTCATGCCAAAACATCCTATTTCCAATGCATTCAGATGGAGAGGAAAGAAACTGAATAACTGTTGTTTTCTGCTTTGTGAGGCTTTACTCAGAGGTAACTCCCAGTTCAGGAGGGAGCTCAAAACACACTTCACCATTATTAAGCTAATGCAGTTGCTGAGTCTATTCAGAGGCTTTGTGTGTGTTCAAAGGCCTTGCTGGACAGGACAGGTGTAAAAATGCTGGGCTACCTCTCTGCTGCAGTCTCAAGCACCAGTTCATACTAGCTCGTTTTCTCCAATACCCAAGGTATAGCTTAGACACATCCAAAGTAGTTTTGAACTTGTTAGCTCTGCTGTCTCGCTGTAGGGGAGCATAGAGTTTGGCAAAAAATTTCTGTCAGAACATTTGGGTAATTTGGGTGATTGGCAGCACTGAGCTCCTTGGTTCTATGGGTTGCCCCAAAACATCAAAGTTTGGGTCTCTCTGTAACATACAGTATTTGAGGGGAACTCATACTGTTGTGTTGTAATGGACTATGCTTCTTACATACTGCTGAGGTCAGTTTTCCCTGTAACAACTCTCTTTTAAAAGATTTTCTGCCCCACTGTTGTGTAGTGTCTCAGTTATACATGAGGTACGATGAAGGTGCTTCTGCTCTGTGCTCAGTGTCACAGGAGGATGGACTGTGTGCAGGTACTTTGCATCTGGACTAAATGCCAAGTCTGATTTAGTACAGCGGTTCCTGTGTTCATGTTCCTGGGGACACATGGGCCAGTTCCTTTTGGAAATGGTTTGTAATGAATGAAGTTCTGAATATCCAAGTGACTTTTCATTTTTCACTGGCACTTTATTTCAGTAGATGCAGTTTCAGTCAGTATCTCCCTATCTTTTAAGTGAATGATGTTATTATACCTCCACTTCTTCAGAGCTCTCAGGATCAAAGCTGAGATCAAAGATTTCAAGCGCTCTCTGATCTTCATTGAAAGGGAGAGACAACAGGGTGTGGGATGGCTCATGCAGTGAAGAGATCTTCTAAAAATCTCTGTCTCTTCAGGCCGCAGTAATGGAGCAATGATCCTGGCTTGGCTAAAGGATACAGGGTAAGAAGCGGAACAGTGCTAGAATCAGACAGTTTGGTTGTTTCTTTCCTTTGCACTTGGGAAAGATCCTTTCCAGAGCATTAAAAATTCTGTGTTGCCCCTGCGTTTAGCAGGATGGCAGGAAACCCGGTGGGAAGGAGCAGCCTTGGGAACACATTTACAGTTCTAGCTGCTACAAACTGAAGGGCAGTGCTGCTGGGGTTATAAAGCAATGAAATGAATGATCAGGAAGCAAAAATATCCCTGTCTCCAGGGAGATGCCTGTTGCCCTGGTGCCCTGCTCCAGGCAGGGAGGTGGGACAGGCCCTGGCTGCTGGGCCCTGCCCTGCCAGGCCCATGGGGAGCCCCTGGCCCCCACTGGGTCCTGTTTGCTTCTGTGGGATTTCAGGCAGCGCCTGTCTGTGTGCCTTCTGCAGCATGTGCTCAAATGCGTGAGTACATCTGAGCTGACTAAAAATACTCTTATCTATTATTCAGTATCTCTTCATCTTTCACCTTGCTGCTGGGTTGCTTTGTAAAACTTTAACAATAAGCTCATTTGATTGAAGTGCAGATAAGGAGTCAGCTCCTATGTGCAGATATTTGCTGGAGAATGGTTTGTGAAACCCATGTGCATTCGGTCTGTCTGCTAGTGTCAAGACCTATAGATTCTGTCATAATATGAAGAGAGGATGCTTTGTTTCCACACAAGTTTCAAGTATGCAATGTAAGACAAACATGTTATTTAACCTTTATTTAAAAATGTCTTTTATAAAAGCACTGAGCTAGACTCCAATACCCAGGAATAGCAGATGAGCTGTTCACTAATGTGAAACAATGTTCTAAACAGAGTATTTTCATTACAATATTTTTTTCACTTGAGTGATTCTCTTTCATCAGTGTCAAAATGTTTGGTGAAACTATCTGACAATATTTTCTTAAAGAGTGTATGACAGCCACATGTCTGAGGCTGAAAGACGAGGAGGAAGTGGGGAGTTACCTAACCTAAGAGGGAGAATACTGGAACAACTCATCCCCCCACCATCCCATCTTAGATGTTATGACATCTAACAGTTCTAGTTTTGAAAATACGCAGTTTCTTTTATTCTTCTGGAAAAAAAAAAAAAAAAAACAACAAAAAAAAAGGCAATGCATTTTTCAATGTGACTATGAAGAGGAATTGTCATTTTCCAGCCTGCTCAAGCTGTATCTGCGCTGCACGAGAACATCTGTCTCGTGAAGGTGCTTGTTCAGGAGTGGCAGTGGAAGCCTAACTCTAATCAAGGGCACAGTGGTATTTATGGTCTGACAGGTGAGTCCTACCTACGTTAGGAAATTTCCCAAAAAGTATCTATCTGTTGCCCTAGCGTAAGTAGGCAGATCTCTGGCGCCTTCTGCTGCATTTGCCACTGAGGCGGTAGTTGTGATTGTGGTGCTTTCTCCACTCATGCTGAAGAATTGCTTTGGCGTGAGATATCCCTCCAGATATCTGTGTAAACTGGACTGAAAGGTAAACCACCTATATCATCTGTATTCTCAGTATCTCCCTGAATACCAGTCCTGGTAGAAGGAATGGTTAAAAGCATTGAGAAAAAAAGTCTTATTAATTAAAAATTAATGAAAAATCTTATTAGGCCTCTTTAGCTATACCTATACTGAGAAAAAAACAGCACTAATTTTGCACATAATTCACGGAAAACAGTTGTATTTAATAACATGGTAGCTTGTCACAAATTTCTGCCCTTGCCCGTTCCAAGGACAAAATGAAGTTTAACATTGGATGGTTAGAAAACATTTTACCTAATACATTTTAACACTGCATTTTCCTAGTATAGTGTTGGGCTTAGGTATTCTAATTTTATCTTCAGTAATGGATTCCTAATTTTATTGTTGTGGCTGTTGCTCCCTGAGGGCATTTGGAAATGAGATTCAGCCTTTAAAAAAACCCTTAGCTGTAACAGAATTTTGATAATGAAATCATTGAAAAGCATATTCCTAACTATAAAACCTGAACATGGATACATGCAGAATTGTTGCCATTTGTTTACCGCTGAGTTTTCCAGCCTTGTTGCATGTAACCATTCTTCTGTCCTGAGGATATTCTGCGCAGATTTGCAAAACCCCATTCAGAAGGGCTGGTGGATGACATTTTTTCAAACAAAGTGTTCATCAGATGGGGTGCAGTCCACAGGAAACCCTTCGAAGTAAGAGAGGACTGTGGCAGCCAGCGTAGCATTGAGGTGTTTTGACCAAGAAGCTGTTTTGAAGAACATCCGACATTTCTTTTGATACAGGAATAGGTGCAATTTTTCCTTTGCTTGTATGGGAAAGCTGGTGACCCAGGTGAGGGAGGAGGCATGTCTATGGCTAGGTGGGCCGCTGGGATGGCCAGGTGCTCCCTTCCCCTGGTGCCCTTCTCCACATCAGCAGAGAAGATCAGCAAACGTGTCCGTGGGGCTTGCATCTGCAGACTTCTCCATTCCCATGTCTGTGGATTACTCAGATAAGATAATGTGTTTAAAAAAGGATTATCTTGCTGGATCTTATTTGCCAAATATCAGCCTGGAGCAAGTTTTTACAGCTGAGTTACAATGACCTGATAGCAGCGTTTATTATAGAAATTCTACCAGCTACTTAATACCAGCAGCGTGCTGGTTGCTTAGTCACTGGAGGACTTTGCTGTCAGAATGACTTTTGCAAGTGGGAATATGTGTGGTGGGTATTGCTTGGTGATTCTAAGCACAGAGGCTCCACGCTGGTTAGTGGTTAGCCAGGCCCACAGGCACCGCCTGCAAGCGTCCCCATGCAGCGCTGCCAGGAACAACAGCAGCCGATGCTTGCACAGCACTTTTCCTCCTCGGGCTGATCACGGGACACACTCTGCACGAGCTGTGGGTGCTGCAGAGCTGCCACCAGTGCTCTCCAGCAGCCCAGGGCACTGTGGCTCCCTAAACTCCTTTTTACTACTCTTTATGTCACTGGGGCAGAGGATGGGAATTTGTTCCTTTGAGGCAAAAATTTTTTGATCCTGATCTGACTTCCCACACTTGGGGCACTTCTGGGTAGAGAATACCAAATATGCACATACAGTGTTTCTACAGCAGAGTTACTAAGCCCCATTCATTNGGAAATTTTCAGTCGTCATGAAATGGTATTATAAAAAAAAAAAAAAAAAAAAAAAAAAGATGAGGCTACTCCATGGCAGGGGACTTTGCCCTGGTGGAACTGCAGAACAACCTTTCTGTGGATATGCCCTTGGGATACTGAGAACCAACAGCCTGGAGTGTTGGTATGGGCAAAAGCTAACTAGAATTCAGATTAAAAGGAAAATGTATTTGCTGAGCTACTCTGGGTAACACAACAGCTCCTCCAGTAATGTAGTTGTCATTGGCTGCGTTTGAGCAGCTTACACTCAGTCATATAAAAGAACATGAGAAATGACATTGTGATCCAAGACCACTGAGCTTCAGGTTACGTGGTACATTGCCTGCTTTTGGTTAAGTTCAGTATGAAGGAAATTATTGCCAGCTGTGTTTCAGTGGAGGGCTGTGTTTATGTTTTCCAGAAAGTTGCTGAATCACATCACTGTGCAGAATATATTCCTCAGATTGTCTCTCTCTCTCCAGTGATGCAAGGGAAAAAAAAAAAAAAACGTGTATCAAAAGATGAAACATCATAGGGGTTAGTTGAGGAAAAGTAATACTATCTTTTTTTTTCAAATCTTGTGCTGCAGTGCCTAGGAACTGAAGGGCATAGAGTGTTCCTTTTCTCTTTTACTGCTGCATGACCAGTGCTTAACTATTTATGTTGCAACTCCCAAACCTGCCCTTGCTCCTCATAAGACAAACGTTAAAGCATTATTAGACCTTTGTGCATGGGGGGAGAGCTCTTAGTATAATTTAAGGTATAAATGTTGTATGCTCTGTGTCTCTTAAGTTTTTACAGAAATATGAGTTAGCTGGTGCACACTCTGGTGGCCGGTCTTTCTACAAAGAGAACTCACAGGTATGACACAGTAAATCACACACGTGTACTTGCCATGCATTATGCACCGTTTTCTCAATTGCACATTTGTTATTTTTAAGATGAGAAAGCATATACTACTCCGTTAAACATCTTATAGTAGTCTTTACTCCCAAACATACACCTTTTAGTTGCTAGTCTTTTGATTTTAAAGGCTTTCTGTTAAACTCTTCTGGTCACAGCTTCCTGATTGTTTCAAAAATAAAAACAAATATAAAAACTCCTGTCATTCTGTCTGTTGTTGGACTATAGAAAACAAGGGGCAGTAAGGCTCTCGGCACAGATTTGTATCATGCCTAGCAAATGCAGTTCTGACTAGGCTGGGCCTTCTGGGCTTTGCAGCTGAACAATTAGCTACCAACTTTCTGGACCTACAGTAAATGTACACATGAAGATTTTTTGAATTTTTTTTTGTGTGTATGGTCATGTAAATTAGAATAAATATAATGTTTGATATGTGGAAATTCAGACAGATCCTCCACAGTAACTAACGCTCTGGTATTTCTGTACATTCCATCTTACGAATGCAATCTGAATGTCGATTCTGCTTAATACTGCTTCTCTTATGTTGTCTGTGACATACAGTTGTACATTTTCTAGTTATTCTTTTTGTTTGACAGGTAATTCTGGGCTGTACTTACTGCAATCTTCCCTTACTTCTAGGCAGTGCTGTATTGCTTTGGCTGCAGGTATTGGAAGATGAAATTCTGCTGAATTTTCTAAGGAAAGAAATCCCCATCCTACAGCATGCAGAGAGCAGGCTAAAGTGCCGGTGACTACGGAAGAGGGAAACCATCGTGTGATTCTTGACTCCTTGCAGGGCTCAGGTGTGAACTTGAAGATGGGGGAATGGGAAAAAAAGGGAGATGTGGAGCTGTAGCCCTCTTGCCCCTGTGCTGGGCAGCTGGGTGCTGCTGCTGCTCCTTCTCTTTGCAGGGTAACTGGATCAGCCCTACGACTGCTCCCTAAGACATTTTCATCCTCTGCCTTTGGCTGTCCTTCCCCCAGGGCTCTTGCTTAAGGTTGAAAACTTTTCCTGAGTCACTCAGAAAAAGCAGGCGACCTGCTCCCCCTATAGGCTTTGCTGGTTGTTGCTCTCGTGCAGTGAGCTCGGGGGATCGACCAGAGCTGCATGCAAGCTTTGAAGGCTGACAGAAACTCTTAAGGGAGGAGTATTTTGCTTTTTTTTTTTTTTTTTTTTTTTTTTTTTTTTTAATTTAGAGATGATTTTTGAGTGTTTATATCTGTAAATGTGTATATGTGTGTGGATGCATGTTCGTGCCTTTACATTTGTTCTCCAACAACTATATATAGCTACTTTTCTGCAGAAGTCACATATGGAGTAATTTTTACTGTTTAGTATTAGTGGTTTTGAACTGCTGCATTAACTTTTTTGTTTGTGAGTTTTCTTTTTGTTAACAGCGTTATGATAACACCCTTTCGCTTGCATTCTACCTTTATTAAGGGAAGAGATGCCATCTGAACCAAGGCACACTTCCTCCCCAGTGCCCGCTGTCCTGACTGCACCAGCACTGCCATTCCTGGTGTCGTTCTGATAACAAAAGCAATCTGGACTAAGAGCATCCCGTCTGTAACTTGGATCAGCCCAGCGACCTGCCATACAGCCCAGCCCATGGGGCCGCAATAGGTGCCCAGGCAGCCTGCAGCAAGGCAGGGCTGGGAGGCAGAGGTCCCAGGCTGATGCTGCAGGTGAAGTGCCCCTTTGTGGAAGCGCAGCTCCCAGTGTGCTTCTGCTCTGGCATGGATAGCAGAGGGAATTCCCCTGCAGTGCCTGAAATAACACTGTATGGAAGAACTAACACATCTGTGAGTTATATATTAACAGTCATCGACGACCTTCTAGAGAGTGGCAGAGTCACCATCTCACTGAATCACTAGTGAGAAAACAGCAGTTTTTCCATTCTGCAGAGCACAGGTACTAACACCTAGGGAAAGACCGCCAAATGCTTTCCATTCGTTGATGCTGCTTTCAATTCCTCCTTACTTTTTTATATGTGAAAGAATTGTTCAGAAGTTTTCAATAATAAATAAATGGCTCTGGCTGCCTCTTGTGGGGAGCAGAAGGGAGAAGGCAGGAAATGTTTTTGCTGAAATACTGAGGGCATTTCCAAGGAAGTGTCAGGAGAGTTACATGCAACTTGCTTGAGGTACAGAAAAAAGTCTTTGCAGTCGTTCAATGCTGTGCTCATTTTTCCTTCTCCAGGTCTGGCCTTGTTCTGTGCTCAGTGCTATCAGAGATCTACTGCAATGGAGGTTATGTACTGATGTCACCTATGACACGAATTGCTTTAACTTAAGCTTAAAAGCAAAACCATGCCAGGGATGACGAATCTATATAACACCACGTAAATAAAAAAAAGTTACCTAATAACTCACATATGGAATTTATAATGATCTTTCTGTATGGAATAAATGGCTTCTCAAGGGTTATATACATAGGTATATTGAGGATGATTTTTTCTGGTATCCATTGTGCACTGTGCGTAAATTCAGAAGATTTTTGGACTAGAGATGAGACTTTCATAGAAGAGCCTTCTTTTGGTCAATATATTTCACTATTTAATTAAAAGAAATCCTGGCCATGTTTCAATTCAATTATTTGGTTTCAAGAGCCATAAATAAATAAATAAAAATATTTACCTTCAAACACACAAAAAATATCCTTGTTTTAAACCAAAATATAATATTTTTGAATTGCAAAAATATCTTTTTTTTTTTTTTTTTTCCAAAGAGCTTCTTGTTTGCGTAGTAATATATTTGCTTCAAATTGGATGTTTGGAATTGTTTTGTATGGAATTTGTGTAGCCAAGGCTTTAAGTACACTTACATGGTCTTTTTACCAGGAACTCAGTTAGACAGACACCTGCTGAGACTCTTCTCCACTCCATCAATATGGGAAGCACACTCTCAGTGCTTGGCAAGGTGAAATAAGAAGGGATTCAGGCAGTGAAGGGCTGGTAATAAATAGCAACCAACACAGGAGATTGAAGGGTGGACCATGATCAGGGCAGGATATAACTCTAATGCAGCTAGAGAGGAAAGTGCTAATATATAGGGAGATAAGGGCTGATACGTAGGGGTAGCTTCTCCACCCCTTAGAGTTGCTACCACTTCACATGGGTCAGGGTTGTCCTGGGCTGTGTAGGCCATATCTCCTTTCATCCCACCCAGACCACTTCAAGGAAAAGAGAAGCATGAGTAAGGGAGAAGAAGATGAATCATTTTGCATAAATAGCTGGTGCTGTGGCAGCCAAGGAGGCAACAGGTGACGGAGGAGAAGGATGAAAGGCAAAGGGGTAGCCAGGGCTAGGTCAGAAGGAAGACTAAGGAAAAAACAGGGATAAATGACGCAGAGTTTCTATGAAATTGGTAGAGTCCGGGGTATAAGTGTGTTCAGGAGTAGCGTGGTGGTTATGTTTGGATGCAATGGCACTGTATGTATACTTGCATTGCAGACAATTAATCTGATGCCAGAAGTCTGTCATGTATCTCAATCTTGGAATTGCTGCCAGTTTTCTGAGTACAGCATGTCCAAACTGATTGTTACATGAGACAGCAGTTAGCAGCATGCAGAATGAGCTGCATGTAAGGCATACTTACATCTGATGTTTGGCAAAGGAAAGAGGAAAGAGATCACATATGACATTTTTGATCAATCTTTTAAGAAAAAAATGCTTTGTACTTTGCCATAAATTAAACTTGTGTCATGATGAAGAGACAGCAACATCAATTTCTGCTTGCTGGAATTGTGTTGCATGCAGGCTTTGACAACATAATTTCTCCTCACAGGAAGAAGCATGTGAAGAAATTCCAGTGTTACCTTTCAAACAGTTATGCCATCATGGTCCTTTATTGCACCGCCAGGGTGTTGCAAAGAGTGCCTTACAGTGCCTTACCCAAACTGGAAAAGGCTCAGGAGTGGCATATTATCTACTGTACACATGACACCATCTCAAAAAGGAAGATGATGCTGAGCATGCTTAAGGTGGTGGAAAGGTGGGAAGCGTTATTATAAATTTAATTTCAGCAACAATGTGGCTCAGATAAGAAGAAATCCTTTATTGTTGTTGTCCTCTTTGCCAGCTTTACATATAACTGCTCTCTTATTTCAGCAGAGGCAATCCCCACATAAACCACAGAATGAACAGACTTCCCGTGTAGGTGCCAGGGCAGCATCAGCTGGTGATGCTGTGATGAGCGCGGGGCTGGATGCAGGCGCCTGCGGGGCAGAGGAGGGAGCTGCAGCAGCTGCCAGCAGCCAGCTCTGGTGTCAGACTATGCAAAGTGGGAATCAAACAATGTCACTGCTGCATACAGAATTCACATTTGTTTCTTGCTTTAATGAGAAAGAGCACTGCAGATGTGGAGACAGGGACAAAAGTAGCCAGTATTTCTTCTCTTTCTACATGCTAATTAGCCACGCTAATGGGACACTGGCTAAACCCTCTAGCTTCTGAATTGAGAAAAGAGGATGCTCTTCTTCCAAGTAACTAATGAATCATCCCTTTTAGTACATAGCATGCATGACTGCATTGTTAAAAGCAGTCTTAATCACTCGCTGAGAAAAATGATATCAATCATTTGTCCCTTTTAGAGATGCTGTTAACTGAGCCTCAGGAGCTCTGACTCACAGCCTGTGTGCTGTGGCAAGTTCAGAATAACTACAGTAGATTTTTGTATAGTTATTGAAGCCCCCAAGTCTTATCCTTTGTGCCTTCCTAGTATGGCAATAATTCAGCAAAATTGAAGATTTCATGGTTTCATACCTCTCTAGCAATCCCTGGTCAGATAGATTTAGACTGAACTTTGCACCAAAGTTCAAAGAAGAGAAGTATTATTGGTAAGCAACTGAATTCTAGCAGAGAACAGGGCAAAACAATTGCTGAGCTGGAGGAACCTTGCCCTCTGTTTTGCCTTTAGTTCTGCTTGTCAGATGGACAAGCTACACATAGCTCTTCATCCTGCTTTACAAGCATAGGACTGTGTGTCAACAGGCAGTGTGTGAGGGAAAAGAAGTAATAAGAGTACTTTTAAAAGTGACAGCCTCTGGAAAGAGGCTGGATGGCTCTGAGGTGAGAAACACGTTCTGGTGTTGTTGTCTAGGAATTGCCAATGGCAGAGCAAACCAAATGAACAGATAAAAAGTTTTCAACCTGATAGAGAAAAAAACATATCTGTTGTTTCAAGTACAGACAGGTGCACTGACAGAAATACTCACATATACAAATATATTCATTCCATAACAGATATCAGATTGAAAGATAGATTGTTACCAGTGGCAATGGTCAAGTTTTCAGTTGTTGGGGAATGCAAGAATTAAGACAGCCCACACCATCTTACATCAGCCCTTCTGTCTCTCTATATGTATAATAAGAGTGCGTGTAGCTGAATTATGTTATTACGTCCGGGTTATTTATCAGATCAGGCTCTTAACTTGTCAATAGCTCCACAGTGCAAAGGAAGCTATGGGGCCTGCGTGGCGGACATGTAAGGGCAGTTCTGACTGTCAGTGACTGAAATGATGCTTGTTGTTACCACGCTTTCTGTTATTTCCCCTAGATAGCCCTCCTAGCTCAGTCTGTGCAGAGACCATCCCCACTTGCTCCTCTAGTTCTGACCTGGAGTGACATTTATGGCCATTCAGCATGTCCCCACTGTCCCACTGCTGCCTTCGTTAACAGGAAGGCTGGGAAATGAGTTAGCTTCTGCCCAGAGCAGACCCTCAGGAGGCAGGGGAGTAGGGTTAAAAGGCAGCTGATGGACTAATGATTGCATGTGTAACCAAAAGTGCATGTGGTACAAGACTTCACCATGTCTGAACATAGCTGGGAGCAAAGGTGACGTGGAACGACACTGCCGTGCTGAGCGGTCGGGGTGGAGGGAATAGAAGTGTTTGCCAGGAGAGGCCTGAGTGCTGAGCGTGAGGCTTCTTCACCTGCGCTGTCTGCCAAGTTGAGGTTGGTGACATGACACCTCGATGACTTGTTGAGCACTGTTCAGCTGTCACAACTTCTTACCCTCGGTCTCTTGAGGCCTGCAGCAAACAGGTCTCTTCAAAGGGGCCGAGCTCACCACAGCAGCTGATGGCCTGTTCTTCCCCCTGCAGGCCTTCCTGGCAGCTCCAGCTCCTGCTCTGTGGAGAAGGGACAGGACACACTCCTTCCACGACTGGTTCAGCCTACAATTAGGATCCAGTTGCATGCTGCCTGGATGCAGTTGAGTATTTTTTATTTGCTGCTGTGAAACATCAGCCGTAAAAATACTTGCTGTCTGCTCATTAAATGCAAATTGCTAAGGACAATGAGGATGAACAGAGAAAAGTATCTCCACATAAATGGCATGCTCAAACGTACTTCGAAAATGCGCTGGTAAGTATCATGTGGTCTGCCCTGTGGGCTGTGCTGGTGGAGGTGGAAGGGTGAGGATGGCCCAGAGATCCTGTGCTTTGTCAGGGACTCCAGGGACACATTTTATCAGTCAGGTGATTGTAGTTTTCTTTCAGCATCTTTACCTGGCATTGGATGATTGGATTTTTGTTACTTGTGCTGCCTTTGCTACAAAAAGTATTTCTGTCAGCTGTACGTCCAAGAAATATCCTTTGATATATGGAAAGAAATGGGATTTATCTAGTGACAGTCTCAATCCCCAACAGGTCACTTGATGGACTTGGTCACTGGATGGAAGCATGCTGTCACGGGGGGCAGCCCTATGTCAGCCCAGCTCTCAGGCAAGGTTCCCAGTGGTACCACAAAGAACGAAATGACAGAGGGGGCTGTGCTGGGGGGTGCCACTGCAGCATGGCACAGAAGCCCCAGACGCCTGCCCCAGCGGCCACAGGCTGCCAGAGGCGCTGCGAGGTGCTGAGGGTGCAGAGCAGCGTGACTGGTAGGGCCACACATCCCAGCCACCCTCAACACCAAGGGATCAGTGAGGAATACCAAACAGTGACTGTACAAAGTTCTCATCTCTACCGAGTTTTCTCTCAGTAGAAAATAATCTGGCCTTTGGCAAATAAAAATGGAGCAACCTGTTTTGATCATCTGTAAATGGTTTCATGATGCAGTGACGGTTACAGTAGCCAGCACTTGTTCTTTTAAGTAGGGTAGCAGACATCAGGAAAACAACATCTTTAATAGCAATCTACATTTTGATGTTTGTGTTCCTGACTGCAACTGTAGTTTAAAATCTTTGTAATACTCCTAAAATATATTTCTAGTTATGATGCTGAATGAGCATCCATCTGAGTTTCAGCTCAGATCTGAGAATACCTTTTAATACTTGCTTTTTGTAACTTTCATAAAAGTAGTAATTAAACATCAATGTGTCTTTTATAAACATATGACTCTTGGATCACTTCTTAATTACTAAGTACAACAAACTGCCACCACAGCGCAAAACCCTTTTCTGCTGCAGGGCCTTGCAAACCCTCAGTCAGACTGAGATAGCTCCCTGTCTGGTATCTCAGTATTCAAAGTGTAAGATCCTGACGCTCAGCAGATTTGAGCTTTTTCCTCCTAGCTCCCATGTATGTGTTCAGGCTGGCACAGGTCTCCTTGGGAGACCTCAGAACTGGGCCTTGGCACTGTGCAGCCAGTGGGATCACTGGTTCCCAACTCATCCAGGTCCACGGCTGTGGCCTCACACAGCTCTGTGACATGTACATGTTATCTGTGCTTCCATGTGAACAGAGTCCTGAGCAATGTTCCTACCTAACAGGAACCCCTGTGGGACCAACGTCATTTTGACCAGAAAAGCCCTGTTCAGTCATGAATCACGTGTAATGGTTCTTCTCTGCATGGGCTAGAATATTGATTTCAAGGCCTCACGGAGGTCGGCAGTAAAACTCCACTGTCTGCAAGGATGCCAAGAGTCCAGCCTTAAATATCTGACAGCAATTGGAAGATTTATCTGAGTGCCTTGAAATGAAACACTGAATGCCTGCTCATTGCTTCTTCTGCCTTGGGCCAGGCTATGAAATGAATGTCCTGTGTCCTGACCAGACTGGCTGCGGACATCATGTTGCTGGTCAGCTGACGAATGGTGTAGCAGGAGGTGACTCTCATGTTCTTCCTAAGAAAAATGACATTTTTAACCTTATATTTTTGCAATTACACTGTTATTACAGTGTCAAGGTTTGTGGTTATAGGTGACAGGCTTAAAAGGAAGGATTTTTATGCAAGTAAGAATTGCTCAGAAATCTCAAAGTGAAATTTCTACCAAGAAAAGGCTTCATTATTCCTTATAGGAAATCTCTATTTAACCAGAAAGTTGTAAATAAAATATGCCAACTTCAAGCAGTACACCTGATTTTTCATTTCCTGCTCATCCAAATCACCTAGCAAACTCATCAAGAGATTTTGGCGCACTAAATGTATTCTAGCCAAGCAGTTAAACCACCACTGAGAAGTTTTGCAGGTTGGATCATTTTAATTGGGTTTCTAATCTTTAATCTTAAAAAGATCTTTTCTTTAGAAGATGCTTTTTCTTGCTTATTTGGTTCATGAACTTTTTGAGGCAGAGACTGCCCATGCTATAGACTTCTACGATATATAATAGCCAGTTTTGAAAGAGCTATTTCAGTATCATTATGATGCCAAGCGGTAAAAAATGAGTGAATTCTTACTATCTGAGCATATGTATCCCCGGCATTCCTGCAAGTGATTTCAGGAACCACCAATTTCTCTTGCATTGCTCTTGCTGTTACAGCTGCCTAACAACCATCCAAGGAAGGACAAGGTATGGAGACAGGCCATCGTTCCAAGGGTTGGTAAATCTGGCTTCAGGTTACTTTACAGCAGATCAGAAAAGGTAACAGCATGAATAATAAAAAATACAAGTCTAGAGCCAACTCATCCCACCTAAAAGATTTGTTCTAACATTATTTTAAAGCTGTAATTTTTTTTTATTTTTTTTTTTTTTTTCTGAGCAGCTTTATTATGGACATAATAATTTTTTGCCTGCAACCAACTTACAGTTAGCTGAAAGTATGAAACTGCTTTAGCATTATATCCCACACTCTTGTTAGTTCCGAAGAAACAGAAGTACAATGGTGCATGCATATTTGATCCAGATTAAAATTGTATTGCATTGGCAGCTGTCACAGTAACGCATATAGCTGGCATTAATGAAAGGGAAGCCTCAGCTGTTGAAGGGTTGATTCCTGAGAATGATGTGGCATTTCATCATCCCACAGGAAATGCATTTGTCACTTTTACCTTCATTGATTCCCAGTGCCTGTTTGTTCTTGGCTTTGGTAAACACTTTAGTTTTCATTTGTAAATTAGTGTGTTTTTTTTTTTTGTTGTTTACAAACTTGTAATGTTCTATGAAATGACAAATCTTACCTTCTCTATACCAGGAAAAGCAGATCAGGAATGAAAGGTCCACTTCATTACTCTTTTAGTGTGGATACTTTAAGAAAATGCTTAACTGAGAGAGATTTTTAATTCTCCTTTGCTTATTCCCACCATTCTTCCTCACATCTAAATCACTACAGTTGCTAGATAGACAGGTTTGGCTAGTACTGCAAGAAAATCACAGGTTGGTCAGCAGGGCTTTTAGCAGTGTAATACTGAACAGCTAAAATAGCATTTTGGATCGTAGATGCTGTACATTTCTGACATGAAAAAACAGATCTGGAAGACTTTGAGAGGCTACATTTATAATAAGAGATGCCATTAAGCATTGTGTGATCACTCTAAGCCTGCAGGAGCACTTGTTTACTGTTTCAAGAAAGCCTGGCAACCTCCCCTTAAAGTTAAATTTTGTCCTCTTTATTTAGCAGCCTCTAGTCTAACCATTTCAAATATTTAACTGAATTGCTGATGCAATGCATGTACCCTGTGATTCCCAACAAAGCCAACATTTATTGCATCTGCTTACATACAAAGCCATGAACAAATAACGCATTAATCTGCAGAGAGAGTGAGGTCAGTGTTTGAATCAGTGCTATATGGACCTTCATATTTTTAGAAAAAGCTTGTCATTACATTTGGTTAGCTTTAGGTTTGAAAACAGCCACAGACCTTCAGCTTGTTTTTGCAATTAGTCAGAAAAGTGATCAAAACAATGCACATAATTATAATCACAGTATTTATACATCACGCTGAAAATCCATCTTCTGTTTCAGCTGTACCTAGAAGAGTCCTAGTAAGATTAATTTAATGATCAGTGGTACTGGCATCCCCTACAATCTGCATAACTAAGGGCTCCCCTGATTATTTCATTTGGGGCTTTAAGAATTTTGCTGAAAAACCTTTGAAATGGCCTCAAACATGCAGAGAATAATGGATACTAATAAATTCGTGTCTAAGTCCCAAAGCAAGAGAAATTTCATATGTGTATGTATATGTATATATAAACACACACCACAGTGAGCAGAACCTCAAAGAATACATTCTTTAAAATATTTGTATTTTACTGAAGTGGAATCCCACCAATCCTCTTTCTTATTCCTATTTATCCATTTTTGGTGCCATTTACTTGAAAGCGGCTAGGAAAGTCGCCAGCATCTCTTTAAAGTAACGGGGCTACTGGTATCGCTGCAGCTTTGCAGGGTGGAATCTGGAAGTCTTTGTTTTGTGGCATGCTGTCAGCTTTATGCAGAATAATTTCTTAGCTGAGGCATTCGGCAGAGTGCTCTGCATGACTCAGCAGTAGATCTCCTCCATCTCAGATTCTGGTTATATTAATATCAGGTTTATTTTGTACATGAACTCATACATATTTCTCAGTTAAGCTCTCTTTCATGCTGCTGGGCTTTCTCTTGTTCCAATGCCTCTCTCCAGCAACTCCAGCAAAGCTACATGGCATACTCCACAGAGTCCTGGGGAACAGGAAAAGAAATTGATTCCTGATGCATACTTTTGTTCTGAATAGAGATTATTCTGTTATTTCTGACTTTAAGCTGTGTTACCTGGGGAGAGCTGTGCAAAGCCAACAATGTTCAGGTTCTGTAATGCCAGGCTCAGGTCAGGACTGTGAGCTCTTGACTTTGGTATGAACGCTAGCCATGCAATCTTTATTAGCACACCCACTCGTTACTCATGCAAGTAATTGCACTGACTTGAAAGCGGCTTTCCAAAGCACAGGACCTGGCCTGCAGCCGTCACCTCTTTGTTACAGACGTCACCACAGAGTCAGCCTGGCTCTAAAGCAGCTAAGGGAACACGCTCACCCCGGCACAAGCAGCCTGAAGTACTGATGCGCTGCCAACTTCTTCAGTATCTCAAGAATTGAAGAGCCATAGTTTTGCTCTGTAGTGAGAAGGGAATGGGTCAGGAAATTTCGATGAGTGGTTCGCAGACTGTAACCACCCGGTAGGTTTTGCCTAGCTCCTTCAGGCAGCAGAGGTGACCTCCTGTGACTTCCAGCTCCCCGCCACATACCCATGCGGCAGCTGAGGTCTGAACTGAAAGAGGTCGAAATGCCTCAACATTAGTTACATTTCTTGGCTGTGTGACAAAACTGATGGCTGGGTAGAGGTAAAAGAAACACCCGCATTTACGCTGCTGGGAAGATCAGGGAGCCAAGCTGATGTACAGGAGCTCCTGCACAGCTCTGCACTGACCGCAGCACGCATGGCTCATGTGTAGTGACTTTTCACCTTGATGTACCACTTTTGAAATTATTTTTTCTTGATGTACTGTGAGTCTCACTGATGTCTAACACTTATTTCTCCATATCACAAGTTTCACCAAAAACTTCTCTTTGCTTTTTTCTGCCATTGGTCTCTTCAAGCTCATTGGTCCCACCTGCAAGAATGACAGGTTTCAGCTGTCGTTTCTCAGCAAAATGGAGAAAATCCAAACAGCGCTCTGCATATTTTGTTTGCAAATATTTTTTACGAGAGACATCAGCAGCTGAAAAGTTCTTCTTCAAGGTTGTTTTTCCTTCCTAAATCTCCATTTGTCCAGCCATGTTCTTCTTAGATGACAATTCTCAGTAGGTGTTTTGATGAAATGATGATTTGATTTAGGAACACGCAAATCCCTAATTTTCTATGGAATACACGATCCTAAACCACTTGGGGGAATTTGCAAATCCCTGATGTATGTTTCCTCTTGGTTTCAGCAATGTTACAGTTTCCAGTGCACTACTTATCTATGAATTAGAGTTCTGCACTTAGAACAACTTCTTTTCTAGTCACAAATGTACTAAATCTGTTTATGAAACGTTATGTACTTCACCCTTTTATTTTTATTCTTTTGCAAGTGACTGAATAAGCATGGCAAACCACTCGGTTATGCTGATCTAGCAGCTCCAGATTACAGGTTTTCTAAATCACTGAGGACTGAATGGGAGATGGTGGCTGTAAACTTTGTATATTGACTCCTCGTCTGCCATTTCCTAAACATGCACAACAGTTTTGTACAAACATTGTTAACAATTTCCAAAAGCTAACAAATTTGCTGTGCTTATCTTGTGTTATTTTGATCAATAATTTCCATATTGTAAGAAGTATTTTTTTTTAGCATATTTGAACTGTGTAGACTGTGTAGAAT
>VXAV01011178.1:302485-352597 GCA_013399715.1 Alectura lathami | reverse complement strand
TGGAAATGGAAATGGAAATGGAAATGGAAATGGAAATGGAAGAGAAAGCACACATAAACGTGGTAACAGAATTGTTGGGAGATGGATGGATGGATGGATGGAGAATGACACTTTGCCCCTCACTTCATGGCTGAAGCATCAAAATACTACTGCCATCTGTTATACTTGCAGATGTCCTCACATCTCACTGCTATTAAAGACAGCGTTCTGCTGCAGCTGCAAAGGATACGCAGGAGACTGTTTGCAACAAATACCTTCGAGACCATTGGCCCCGGACGACAGGAAGTCATTTGTTCCCCGTGCCAGACTACAGTTTGCAGTTTACTTTACAAACTGCAGAAGCAGGGTAAGACTTCTGCAGAGCGGTGACTAATGTTAAAACAAATATAATTCCACTATGACAAGGAAGGTGTTCACAAACTGCAGGAAGCAGTTTAAAATAAATTGATGTAGGTTTTGAATTGTCCACAAGTTGGGTTTAGCTTCCTTCCATTTACCTTTTACTGCATTAACATTTCTTTTGTGATGGCTGCTGCTGGGAACCTATTGTAACTTTGGGCAATTAGGATTTTTGTTCCATCTGTCCCTCCCCTCGGTCAATACTGTAGCATCAAAAGAGGCCAATTCAGTGCAGGCTGGCTCCGGCTCTAAAGCCAGCTAAAAGAGATGTTAGAATTCACCACTGCTCTGTGTGGAAAGGATGGGGGGGAAAAAAGCTATAATCATAAAAATGCTGTTTCAGGCTTGTTGAGTTCTTAAAATAATCTGACTTAAACCTCCTTCACAATGCTCACAAGTCAGAGCATGGTAACATACTTCAATGTAGGTTGGCTCTCTCTCTAAATCCAAATGAAAATAGATGTTCAAAATCATTACTGCACTATGTCAAATACAGACTAGGACTGTAATCAGAGGGCTGAGGCTTCAGGTTTCAACGGTTCTTAAAATAATCAGCCTTAAACCTGCTGCATGAATCAAAGCCTGGTCATTTATGTTTTTGTAAGGCTAAGGATTCCACAGCCTCAGGCTTTTCTCCCTGATAAAAAAGCAGTTCCCCTCCCTCCCCGGGCTAACATGTGCACGGCAGATATCGGCAGGTAGGAAGGCAGCGGAGCCTGGGCACTTCATTTTATCAGGAGGTTAACGCCACGCAGAGCTGGGGTATGGCCTCAGAGCACAGCTGAAGAGCTTCGCCTTCACCGGGTTTTCACCTGCGCACAGCAGATGTCTATTAGCTACCCGAACTCAAAGCTGCTCTGCAAAGTGAAGACAATCCTGTATCACCTGACAGAGCACCGTGCCAAAGCAGGCAGGCTTGCCCCTTTCCTGAACTGCAAACCCCTGTCCTACTAGCTGCATGCAGGCAGATCGTGGGTTGTCTGATAAAATACAACACAAAACAGGCAGAACTCAGGCTATATGCAATGGGGAGCCTACTCTTCCACTCAGCCAAGGGCTTCTTCTGTGGAACCGATTAGTCCTTGCTCTCTCTAATCCCACTCCGCCTCCTTATTTAATACAGGTTTTCTGAGGGTGCAGAGACTTAGTTTCAAGTAGAATTACTTCTAATAGGGCACAGGCTATCTGGGATGTAGGCTGTAGACATGAAAATAAGGCAATCTCCCTATTATTTTGCAAATGTCCAGGAAAGAATCTGCTTAACATTGTGTAATAACATCTGGGCAGGGAGTGGGAGGGGTGGGAAGAGACAGGGAGTGTTTCTGGTGCTCCTGGCACACAAGTGCCAGGGCATGGACAACACAAACAAGCCACAAGAATTCCAAAGGAAATGCAAGGATCACTCTGCCTGCCTGTTGCAAGTTCTTTTTCCATATCAAACACCAAGCCTGAAGGTACAGCAAATCCCTAGACATGGGCAGAGCTGCTGGGGAAAGACCAGCCTCTTGGAGCAGCGGGTGGCCAGGACAGCCCCACCACCTCTTGCAGTCAGAAAGGGCTCTGAAAAAATCCACATTGCACCTCCTGCGCCCTCAGCACAGCCACCCGCTGGGGACGCCCATGCTCGCTGTCTTTCCCCCATCCCTTCAGTGCATCCCAACTTTCCTCAGTTTCTGCATGCTCCAGGCTGTGTTAGCTATCAATGTATGCATGGAGCGGAAGGCAGCACGAGGATGACACTCGTTATGGGACTGAAACACAGCAGATCATGGGAAGGCACTGGCACTGAGCACAGCAGTAGTGGGAGATTTATGCAGAGGTTCCAGAGGATGTGTGCGAGACACCCAAGCTTGCCAGCATTTAAGAGCGGCAGGATTCCCCCAGCTTATTGTGCCCCTGTGATGACAGGGCAAGGCATCTGGATGGAGGTGGTGTGAAGCCTGGCAGTGACCACAGGCTCGCAAGGAAACGAGCACTCTGTGGCTAACAAGCAGAGATGGGGCTGTGTTAGCACAGCTGGAAACCAGTGTAAAACCATGAACCGTAAATTCAGCTCTGGGGGAAGTATCAGAGGAGGCCAGGCTCAAGGCAAGCGTGGTCACAGGATAAAGGAGAAGAGATGGTGCTGAGCCAGTTTGCACTGGCAGCCTCTCTTGGAACAAGCCCTAGGCTGTGTCTGTTTGAAAGGGGAAAAAAAGAAAGCTGTTAAAGAGTTAATCCTAAACAAAAGGTCCCAAGTGCCAGGGAAAAGCAGCCACTGGTTACCCAAGTGATTTAAAGTACTTCAGGATATCTATGCCACATTAATCTTGCATGTATACATGCCACTTTCAAAATAACTTCCTTACAAAAAGGTGGTATGCTCCTCTCAGTAAGACAAGCTTTTAAACTTCTCAAAACCTGGAGGTCTTCTGTGAGAAAGAAGCCCAGGAATGAGCATGCAAAGTTAAGCAGCATTCACCCACATAAACCAAGCAGGTCTGCACTGAAGAAATCATGCTATAAACCTTGGAGTTTTACAAGCAAGTTTTATATTAATTCTTTAGAAACCCTTTGAGCTTATGGTTTCAGACAGAGTATAAAAGTACCATATAAATATCAGCACAATATAGGGGGCAGCTGTTAGGTACTTTAACCATTCCCAATCAATTATAATAAACAGGACTAGCACACTGAATCACATCAGAGCCCAGTGAAACAGCCTTCCACGTCTGCCTTCTCCTTCATGCCATATAAAATAAATTACAATAAATTACTTGCAAAATGGCAGAATAGGGATCATTCTGGAAGGCTTTAGATAGGCTGGGATGGACAGAGATACTAAAATCACTCTCTTTAAACAATAAACAGCATCACTGACATGGAGAGACATTTTCTTTTTAAATCAGCTGCAGAGAAGCAAGGGAATAAACCAAAATGCTCCATTCAGAAGGGAATGGAAAGGAACCTAAAATGTTTATCCTACGGAAAGCGTGGGAAGCCGCACAGTTGTGACTGGCAGACAAGATCTGCTCATTTGCTTACAACAGCTGGAACCAAAAGTTCAGCCCTCAGAGCCTCTCGAGATTGTACCGGGTGAAAACAAAGCTGGGGTCGTGTGCATCCCACAGGCCTGGCTGCAGCTCCACTCCTGTCCGCAGGATAATTCTGACTTGTGTCACCGTGCTCAAAGCCTTGGGAATGTTTTCGCCTGCTACAGTAGGGCCTCTGGACACAGAAGTAGTAACTCAATACAGATATCGTTCTAGGTATTGGAGTACCTTCTACTTGGAAGAAGGAAAATCAAAATAATTCATGGAGAAAGCACTTTTCCTGCAGCTTACCTCTCAGTAGGTTAGCTTTCCCTTAGCACTGCTCTTTGCTTCCTCGTAAGAAGAGGATGCTCTGGCAGAAGAGACGCCGTTAGTGCACTGATGTTCAACGATACAGGTACTTGACCTTCTCGTGATGCCAGTTCATCCAATGATGAGCTGAGGGAAATGCATTTAGAAGGAGAGGATAATACATAATGTGAGGTAAAAGCTAACCCAGACCATGGCGGTCAGAGCAGTTCTGGGCCCTGGCAGTGCTGTGACTGCTGAGCCCTGTATTTTCCCTTCAATGTGACAGGGTCAGAGCATGGGAGAGGACCTGCTCTAGCATCATTTCCTAAGTGACAGAATGTGACACAGAACTACGTATTTCAGAGGACAAAATGATTCCTTCTGCAAGACCTTCCCTATATTGTCAGCAATCCTGTCTGCTCCCACAGCAGCAAAACAACATCTACAAGATTTGGGTCTGTTTTTGAGAATTACTTCTGACATAGCACATCCTGAGGCAAACAAGCCATCCCAACAGGTTTCACTGCTAAATACTTGTTGCACGCCTGCATTTGACACCTCAACCAAGGACAGATCTCACATTCACATTGCCAAGCGTTTGGCAGTTATTTGTATCTACCTCTACATGTATCTACCTCCTCTGAAATTATGACGTGTGCTTGAGTCACATCACTCTCAGGTACAGAATTTACCAGTAGGTTTTCTCTTTTCCACACAATATCCTGCCAGCACCTAGCAACATGGATGTCCCTTTCCCACTGGCATTTTTCTCACAACGAACACAGCAAGCACAATCTACACAAAGCATTGTTTCATAAGGCAGCTGTAAAAGGAGAGCTACAATGGAAAGCCTTAAACGACCTGTGGTACTATTTCATTAGCATCTGAGCTACAATATAAAGCAACAGTATATTTGCAAATCACAGAGTTTTAATAAAGTTATAAAGTTAAATGGAGGAATAAAAGTCTGTGCTTTATGAAACCCCTAAAAGGCAATGAAACTCTTGAAACAGGGACAAATCAGTCTCGAAGCAAGCAAATCCTCATCTTCTGGAGTTTACAACTGACTTCTGGTAATGCATATGTTTTACAGCATACGGGTATCCATCTTCAGTACTTCTCATTTTGCAGCACAAGAATCTGAAACGCGGCAACAAGGTACACAGCCAGCCTCCATTCGTGTTTTGAAGACAACATGAGACGAGAAGATTCCACAGATAATTCAAAACAGGCAGCAGCAGAACGAGTGCCTTCTAGTTTCCAGATGCATATAAATTTTTCTGGGAAAATTTACTGTAAAGCAGCCCTAAATAAAAATCTATATAATTAAGGAAAAGACCATTGCTTCAAACAGATTGACTGTCTTCAACAAATTTCTCTCTTTCTAGCTACTCAGATATGCTATATTTCCTAATTATCACCTTTTAAGGGCCATCTGGGCCCCATTCCTCACCATCAGGGGGCAATTCCATTTGCATTGTTCATAGGCTTAGTCATGATCAAGTAGTCTGGTGGTAAAGTTCATTAGAAATTAGAATAAAAGCATTAAACCTCACACAGCAAACCAAGTACCTGATACCTACATACCCACAGGAGAGATAAGCATTTAATGCATATTCTCACACGACTTAACAAGTCTTCAACGAGCATTTTTCTCCAAACTGCTTAAAGAATCATTTAGCCTGGTCCCTGAGCAGGTACATAATGAACACTCGATTCAGTCTCTGCACACTTCAAAGTATTTCTCAATTAAAGAGAAACAAATAATGAAATCATAGCCTATTAAGCAGAATCATAATCCATTTACGTCTTTAAATCTGAAAGGTCTAATAAAGATAATGCAATGACACTATTACTTCCATTATTCAGACATGGTTCACTACATACCAAGTGGAAACATTTTCTAGTAATCAAATAAAATATACAAATACAGACAAACACACATACGCTGTGTTGTTAAAATTACAGAAGCAACAGTTTGCAATAACCATACGAGGAAAGTTGCCCCCTTGTCAGACGGCAATCAAGATCCAAACCCACTTTCCAGCAGGTCAATGTAAACATGCATGGGGTGGCTGAAGAGAAAACTGAGCAAGCACTTGGCCTTGTCCCTGAACCCTACAGCACAGGTCGATATTCCACAAATACGGCCTTTTAAAAAGGTTTGAAAACGGCACTGAAAGGAATCAAAGCAGCTCAGGAAATCTAATTCATAGAAATTACGGCCCCAAGGAAGTCAATGCTATGACTTCCAAATGCAGCTTGCTGTTTTAAAACAGAGGTGCAGCGAAACGCCTCTGTGGTATGGAATTACCATCCCCACAGCCCGTGCTCTGGGTCATGGAGGAGCAGCTCATACGCTGCAGCCTGGTGTTCCTGGGAGCTACATGCCCATATTAAAGACGAATTACCATTACTTTTCTCTGAAAACCCTGCGTAGCACTTGAGCTCCTGGTGAGCTGCACTGAGCCTCACACAAGCAAAATTTGGGGATTAAGGGTAGATTAATGTGGGGACACTACCTGCTCCCTTTCCATGCCATAAATTCTGGAAATTTTTCAACCCATTTTCAGTCAGCTTGAGAAAAACTGAAACGATTGTGCTAATGACGAAACACTTAATGCTGTAAAACTTGATATGCTGTAACGTGAACTCCATAAATACGCTTGCCTAGCTGCACAGAAGTGCGGCGTTGTTGAGATAACGTGACGCATTATAAGCATGCCATTCTGCTCTTTGGCGAAAATTTAAATGTCAGCACGTCTCTGGCCATACAGAATCACAGAATCATGGCACGGTTTGGGTTGGAAGTGGCCTCAAAGCCCACCCAGCCCCAACCCCTGCCCCATGTGGGCTGGCTGCAACCCACTGGGTCAGGCTGCCCAGGGCCCATCCAGCCTGGCCTTGAGCACCTCCAGGGATGGGGCACCCACAGCTGCTCTGGGCAGCCTGAAGAAGCTGTAATCAGATATTCATTGCTGGCTTCATCTTGTGAGTATTGCGGGCTTCTTCACATGCCATGTCAAATAGAGATGAGCTCAGGCCCCAGAATTCTGGAGTAACCCCTTCGACTTTTCAGGCATGCCTGTGGAGCAGATGGGACAGTTCTACACTGATTTCCCCAAGAACCTTTGGTGGCAGCACCCCTCAGCAGGCAACCGGCACCCCACTGCACTGGGGAGCACGGCCCTGGTGCACGGCCCTGTGCTGGCTGGTTCATCGGGTGGCTGCAGGACGTCCTGGTGAAATGCGAGGTCTGGGAGCTTTAAACCCTCATGTTGATTTTAGGCAGGATAAATAGAACACCTGACTTTTTATTTTAGGTTGTTGTAAATAAAACTTCATAGACAACAAATTGAGTTTGTTGTGACTTTTTTAGAGGATGTTTTGGTTGGGGCAGAAGGATGCAAAGGAGACGTGCTGGCTCCAAAGGTGCTTTGAGCTGGACAAAGGCCAGCACGGACAAAGCAGGGCTTGGAGGAGCTGAAAGGAGCTCTGACTGCCAGCCCTTCTGAACGCTTGCTCTTCTCTTAAGTAGCTCACAAAGGACACACAACCTTGTCAGGAAAACTCACAGGTAAGTTTTGCTTTAAGGTTGTGATGACACTGCTATCCAGTTTCCCAAACAGCGTCAACACTCCAGGGTATTATCAATCATTTATATCTGCTCCATCGTGTATGACAGCCCTACAGATTTCTGCATGCAGCTCCACAGCCAAAAAGCACAGGCTTTTTTGATGGAAAAGAGTAATCATAGTTTAGGGTCAAGCCTACGTGCAAATAATTGCATCTTAGGACATGACTAAAAGGAGATACCATTGCATTTTCTCATACCTCAGTATCATATAAATCAGAATCCCCAAATTATATCAGAAAACCTGATACACAAACTTTTCTGACATTCAGAAATAAATTAGATCTCTGCAGAAGACACAATCTTTTCACATTCCAAGCTACTTGTTTGGCATGAATTCAGCTGGGCCAGAGGTTTTCTGTAAGATACATCTGTCCTAGCTCAGAGGGGCACTACAGCTACAGAGTATCATGGGCAGCACACCTAGAGGAGCTGAAAGGTCAGTAAAGAGGATGGCCAGTGCCTCTGGTGTAGAGGACTGCCTTTGCTGTGAAAGACAAAGGGCAGACGATCATGGTCAACACAAAAGAATGTGATGCAGCTCTTGTGCAGGGTTTGGCATAGCTCATGTACAATATCTGGAGATCTTTGACAGACAAACCTCAAAATCTCACTGCCCTGAGCTGGAAGTGAAGGCACGCCACAGAAAACTGGTGACCGTGCTTGGCTAAGGTGTGGCAACAGACTTCTTGGAGACCCACCCAGCACAACTCCTCAGGGACCTCCCGTAAGTGCTGTCGTTCCCATGGAAAGCCTTGTCCTCCTGGTCCGTGGGTGAAACGACACCAAACAGAGGCATTCTGTCCTTAGGAGAAACACTGCACTAGAGAGGGGGTCTGCACCCCTGCAGGTACTCACAACCCTGACATGAAAACCCACATCCACCCTGCCTTTGCTGGGGGAAGGTTCAAAGGATTCATGCCTGTTTCGTAGGTACGTTGTCAGACATGGAGATATTTCAGACTGAAATAATCTTTATTAATTACATCAGGTGCTCTTCTAGGCCTCTTCTTTAGCCCCCCAGCGCACCTAACAAGTGCTTGCTCACCTTTCTCTGTAGATGGAAGCACGTCCCCATTCTCTGCCAGCACCGGTGGTCACCGAGGGCTGAATTTGTCCCCAGGCTGAGGGAGTATGCAAAGCATTTTCAGGCGTCTCCAACAAATGCCTGCCTGCAGGTGAGCTTGGAGCTTCCAAAAGTGATTTTGTCATTTTACATTAAAAATTCATGTAAGGCATCACCTTTTCCCAACAGCTGCGCCTGCTCCTAGACTAGTCTATACCTACTTTTAAACATTCCTTTATTATTTTCACCAAACAGTAAAACTCCAGTAAAAATAGAAGCCCTGGATGGATCAATAAAGCCAGAAAATGCAGTAAAATGTCACTGCTATGTCACAGAGTTGCTTTACTACTTAACACTGCACAAGGAGTGTGTTTTCATAGTTGTGTTGAGTTTTAGCTACCTGGCTCCTACTGACTTTAATGGGAATCACACAGCTAAAACTCCATGCACCACTTTGATACTTCAAAGTAATTTTTCAGTCCCCTGGAGAAGGTCATAGAAATATTAAAAACGAAAGCATTCTCCAAGGATCTCAGATTAAAGACTTGCATCAGACTTTATAAAAGTGATTGGTCAAATATATAATGTTCTCTTAATGTTCTAGCTCCCGGTTTGTTTTCCTTACAAAGAACCTTTGTGGTGCGTTTCACAAAAGGCAGTACAAGCCTAAAGAACAGCACAGCAAGGCATAGCACGAACAGGAAGAGACACCAAAGAGCTACTTGATACATGTTTGTAGCAGTAAGGAATTAATTATTTCTTTTAACATTACTACTAACATTAACATTCAGGCAATTCTTAATTAAGACATTGTTACGACTCCAACTGTACCTTTTGACGACAAGCAATACTGCAGCAAACACCTCTACTCCCTCTGACATGTTCCCCATCCCCCTTTGCCCCCAAAATACACAACCTGGCCTTAAAATTCCATTTGCCTATGAATTTTCTAAAGTTGGCTGCCATAACGGTGCACAACTCCTTTCCTCTGTAGCTACCAGGCACATGCAACCTTCGTGCCTCTCAGGGCTCTGACACCTTCATAGCCCTTCATAGATGTGCCACCACAGTGCCCACTGTACAAGCAGTGAGTGGAACAGCTGAAGAAGATGAATTCAGGAACTTTGTATTAAATTTAGCTTCAGATTATTGAGGACACAAGCAACTACCAATGTCATAAACTAATTATTTATTTGTCAGTGTGTCCACCAGTTCAACGTTACAGAATGTAACCAGCATAATCTTGCTGGTTACCCTTCATACCGATCTACACATCTCATGTTTAAATTTTAAATCTGAGAAAGCCAAATTAGGAAAAAGCAAATGCACATAAAAAAAAGAACATTTTAAAGCTGCAGCAAATGCCTGCCATGATGTGAAGAAACACCTCCAGACTCTGCCTGAAAGCAAACTGTGAAGCTCACGAGCCACACCAGTTCTCCCAAAATGTTACATCCCACATAACAGAGCATGGAATTAAACCACACTTACTGCCAGACAGTCACAGCTGCGACCTGAAGGAAACTGTGAACCAAACTAAGTACGATACAAGCTAGAGTAAACGCACCAACACACCTAAAAACGGCCAGGCGGACGCCTTTAGGCAGAGGAGGCACAAACATACACACAACAGCTTCCTGTAACACCTGAACCCTGTTTGCCTCTGCACCATCCCCGCGTACGCTTGCCAAGCTGCGGAGCCACTCAGCCGAAAGGCCTCTGACTAAAACCCTGAGCGGCAGCCGAGGGCTGACGCTGAGCGAGTGTAACCACCTCGGCCGACGCACACTATCATCACACGATAGACACAAAACGGGTCGCATTTTGCTTTATTTTTGTCACAGGAAAGGCAAATTGATGCATAATTAACAACTGGCTGATGCAAACTCTTTTACATCTTTTAATTGGTGTTAATTAGATTAGAACAAAATTTGCTTTTATCTTGCCATTCTAACGCAAGCTAATCTTCTCAGCACCGTGTCAAAGTTTCCCTTTTAATTAAACTTTTCAGCTGGGAACTTCAGCAGTGCTCCAACAGCAAAATATATATTTTTAAGGAATTTTATGAATGGCACATCAAAAATCAAAAGCTATGATTAAAGAGTATCGACAGAAGGTCAGAAATGTGAATTTTGTAAAGGCAACTGTAAGCTTTTAAAGCTGCGCTGAGCACGTGGCTGTGGATCTCCAGCCGCTGGTCCCAGCCCAAATATGCGCTTTTACGAAGGAAAACTACCCCAAATGTAAACCATCTCCTGCAAATTAACCTCCCCTCCCCGTACTGCTTCCCCCAAATATTGTAGCTCCTCTAAAATTGTTAACATGCAGAATAAACCACAAAATACATTTAATATCTTTTATGGGAAGTTGACCTGAAATAAAATTTTATGTAGTTAAGGACTTTTGATAGTTCTTTGGCCAACTTTTTTCTCTCTCTATGGGGCAACAGTGATTGAAACCTGATGTCTGCTGCACAGAAAGGCCATAAAACGCTTTATGCAGAAGTAAAACAGTAGCCATTAAGTTTTGCTATGATGTTTGAGTAGATATGCAGCATGAAAACATGATAAAACAGCCATAAACTGATTGTGATCAAATGCAATTACAATGACTTCTCTCAAATGAGCGACATGTACTAAATGCAGTTACAGTTTCTTGCAAAATTACTTTGGGCAAACAACCAAGAAAACACTATATCCTCTTTGCGAAAGGCAGCTTGCCAGGGAAATTGCAAACACGCACGCTTTAATATCTCGGGCCAAAAAGCACTTGGGAACTCATTACGAGGAGGCTAAAAGGCTCCCTCGGAAGTACAGCGTCCTTCTGATGACAGCAGCATCCCGAAGAGCCTGGCCCTGGGGCGTGAGGAAGATGGGGAGTGAACATCCTGCGACGGCGATCACACGGCTGTCCTCATTGGGTTCTGCCCATGCAACAAAGGTACATTGCAGAAAAAAGACAAGTGCTTGGCAGCTTCCCTATTAAAGGTTTATCTAATGTGTGGCAGAGGGCTGGTGGAAACGGGGATCCTAGCCCAGCCATGCATATTTTTTTGCTAAGATGGCCCTTCAGCGCTAGAAACAACGAAGCTGAAAGCTGATGTATTTTAAATCAGGTGAAGTGGGCTCTGTTTTAAAGGTGGGTTACTACTGAGATTCTGGGAGTTTCATCCTTTACATCGTGTTTGTTGTTGTTGTTTAATTTTTATGATGTAGCCTGATGTAGCTTCTACTCAGCCAAAAGCTGTATGCACTGTGACCAGACAGGCCAAACACCTGGATGTCACTACAGGCAGACACCAAGCAGACACCCTCAGATGTTTTAGGTGTCAAAGGGCTGTGAGCAGTGTCAGGTCATTCTGGGGCTAACGAGATTTAAGGAAGGTAACGGAGAGATATTCTGAGTGACCTAAGTGCCAACACCACACACAGGATATCAGGGTGTCAGTAGTGGTAACCTCCTCCTGGGTGAAAATGCCCCAAAGTTTTGTGAAAAGGGAAAAGACCGTAGCATGATGTTCTGCGTCTACCTAGCAATATCTGGGAGTTTCCAGTGGGATATTTGGCATTCTGCTTCCGATAGGAAGGGCAAAACAGAGCTGGAGCTACAGATGTAAACTTGCCTGTATTTCAACAGAAGAGAGAAAAAAGCCCAAGCTGCCACTTTGTCTAAGGAGCACTCTCTATTACATTTTAGAGGGAGCTAGGAGGTGCAGAAGTGGCTATGGGGCCCTGATGGGCTACCAAAACTTTGCCAACAGCAAGCTGAGGAGAGGCAACCCTTCTTAGCGAGGGGACAGGCTCCCACCCTTGCACCTTTGTGATTCACATGACGGAAACCTGTGGCACTTGCCAGTAACTGCTGAGAGAGCTGCCACCAAGCAGAATTATTTATCAAAGAAAAAATAAAAACTGAAATACTAAGCAGGGTGATTCTGATCTCATACTAGTAATGTACTGTGGTCATTTTGGATAGTGGGACGCAGGTTAAGGGCTTAGCAGTTTTTTCTGAAGGCACCTTGCTAACTACATCACTCCCAGCACATCCAGGTAATGTCTTGCTAGGTACAATCATCACCAGTAAGGGAGAGATGGAACAACATCACCCACCCCAAGCTCTCTGTCCCAGAAAACCAGTATATCTCCCCTCCTAAAAACCAATGCCCGCTCCTGCCTTATTAAATCCTAAAACAAAGCCAACGTCAAGGCACTGGCACAACTTTTTAGAATGGCCGTGGGACCTCCTACGCTGCGTTATGGACAGGGAAGGGAACGTGGAGAGGAAAGAGGTCGTGCCCACAGATGCCAAAGTATGCGTGGCACCAGGCTTCCTGCTTGCAAAGCCTCAGAGGACAGCTTTCAGAAATCCTGCCTGAGAGCTACTTAATATTAACTATCAGGTTTGCTGCTTAATATTCATTATCAGGCTTGCAGCCACCAGCACCAGTCGCTAATTACTAGCAGTAATTAAATGCAACTGAAATGTAACAAGGGAAATGCCCGTACCAAGGCAGAGTGCCCTCAGAATAAGAGGCTTCTCCAGCAATGTGTTAAATGGTGGAAGCCCCAGCACACAACAAAATGGGACCACCTGGACTGGGAACACACGTGCATAAATTTACCTATATGAATATAATCTATATCTAGATACATAGACTTATCTATATTAATATAATACAGTCACAAATTCACTTCATACATGTGCCTGTCCAAACTCTGTTTTTATACCTAGGTGCATTAGCACAGTTTCTGAGTGTGTGCTGTGCTGGAGCAAGCCAGACTCTTTATTTTCCAAGGAAACAATAAACCTACATAAGCCTCAGCCCCAGAGCATGCCTCCCCTGAACACTGCACCTGGCTGGCTGAGCCCCTGAATGCTGCCTGTGTTTCACAGCCAGTGCATTTCCACTTTAGCCGCAGGTACTTCTTAAAGCCTTACACCACACATTTGACCAGTGGCGTCTGATTATCTGATTAATTATTGCTTATTTGATTCCATGCAGATACCAGGACCTGGGAAGAAAAAAACCCTCCTTCTGCTTCTCCAGAACCAGAGCTTTTCATCTAAAGTGTGTTACCATGCTGAGGAATGGTTCTTGAGATTTTTACGAACGAACAGATTTCAGCACTGCTAAACTTGTGCTCCTCAGACAAGCACATCTCAGTCTGAGCTGAGCAGCCCGGGGGTTGCTTATTGCCCAAGAGCTGGTCCTTGGTGGCGGTGTGGGTGGTGGATAAGAAAACATTCCGAGGTGAGCGTTCCTGTCCTCTGAGGGACCCACCGGGAGGCAGCTCGCCTCGTTAGGTCAATATTATGCATCGCTTCATCGCTTGGAGTCTCAGCAGTAGCAGCTACCACAGTTCTCCAGTATTTAACGCTGGCTGAGCTCACTGAACACCTCCCAGGACAAACAGCTCCTCGCAAACTTTATGCGCAAGAGAGACAGATCTCCTTTGCCACTGGAGCCTCCGCAGCTTCCTACTGCACGGAAGGGAAGGCAATTCCAACCTCAGACAGGAACAGTATCTCCCTTGCAAAAAGCCATATCCCTCAGTTGAGACGGCATATGCTGATGCTGTTATGTTTAACACTGCAGGCTGTGTTTATTCCTGGAGCTAACTAGCAGGACTGCGCAAGGCACAAAGGCCGTACAAGGGAGGAGAGACACAGCCTGCTGCTGCCCAGCGTCCCCTCTAATGGAAGGGGCATTACAGATTCGCTTTGCCAGTGTTCAACAGTGTGAGCATTACAATTCCTTCACAAAGCAGAAGGAACCCTGGCTGACTTCAGGCACCCCGGAGGAAGTTCCCATTTGCTTAGAGTGCTCTACCTGCACGCGGCTGATGTGACCTAGCAGGCAACAGGCGGTGACATCCCTCAGTAACCCTGGGGTGGCTGCTCTTAGTGCTCAGCCGAAGGGAAGAGCAGCAGCCATTCAGGGGTTTCGATGGGCTGCGCCGATATCTGCAGGAAGCCTATGCGAGAGCTGCACAGACCACGCAGCACCGCTTCTCGCCTCGCTTCCAGAAATCAAGGAATTGATAGCAGCCTGCTGCCAACACGCAAATTAAGGCAAGGGTCAGACATAAATAATAATTGTGTTTTAACTCCTTAAGAGCATAAAATGAAAATTGAAGAGAAACCACCAGAGAAACGTCTGATTCTGAGTATGGTAATTTGATCATTTAATTCCTGAAGCTTCCGGAACAATCTCTGCTTCCTGAAGAAAACCCTTCAGTCTTCACTTTCTATATAGCTAAATAGGCCATTATAATCTCAGAGGTGCTACAAATGTCCACAGGTAGAATCCTTAAATGACAATGTTGGCGTTGTCAGGCATCAAAAACTTCCCTTGTGCTGTCACTCCCAGCAAACAGAAGATTTGGTGAAACCGAAACTTACATGGCAATAGTGCAAATCCTGCAGAGAAGCTTTAAAATATCAGTGACCATAACTTTGGTTTACCGGCAGAAACTTTTTGCTAATGCCCTGCTGTCAGGGAAGGAAGGCACAAACTGCCCTGTGCGGCTACCTCCGGGATAAGGGATCTGTGGGGGCATCTCTCACCGCCTGCCCAGCCCTCACCGAGCTAATTTCTCCAAACAAAATGATCTTTGGCACATGCAAGTAAATTGCTGCAGCACAGACATATCTGGACAGTAATTAATCACTTAGAATGCTCAATGTGTTTGGATATAAAATTAAGAAAGTAGGGTTGTTAAAAAATGACAGATTTAAGCACCATCTGGGCTCTGTGGTCACAGTGGCGCGAATTCCAAAGGAAGGCTTAACAGTGCATGATCCGAGAATCCCATCTGTCTTCGCTGAAACGAAACAAATAAATAAATAAACCAGCGTCCTCATTTACAAGGTTTTCCCAAGTCTCCCAGTTTAAGGATCAAGTTGCGATGTGAAAGCATACATAATTAAACATGCTACATCTTCAGAACACTTCATCCTTCCCTATTACATAAACTATTACCGCATTATAACTCTGTGGAGAAGAAAAAGACCTGCACTAAATGTATCTACATAGACCAAACACCTCGAGATGGCATTTCCTAGTAAGAGTGTGCATTCATAAAGATACAGTGCTCGTAAAGAACTGATGTGCTATGACTTGTCGGGTGACCGCTCCAATTTGGAGAAGCCCAAGCCCCTTTCTGGCACTCGCAGCCTCCTTCAGACCCTTCCCCACACCACCACTCACCTGCACCAGGGATGAAATCCAGCCTCCTTGTGCCTGAGCAGGCCTCCGGCCGGCCACCTCACTTCACCTCCCTCCCAGGTCAAAAGAAGAAAGTCACCTGAGGTTAACCCTCAGGATGTCTTCAGTAAAGCTTGCTTAGCACAGAACAGGTAGGGAAATCAGTCTTCCCAGATGAACGCCAAGGAGCACATGAACACAACGAATGCATCAGAAGAGGCCATCCAGGTGGGTGCTAGGTTCAGGGGTGAACCTCAGGGATACTCTGGTGAAGTCCCCAGGAAATTCCCCCTCAGCCCAACCAAGCCTCAGGTGTGAGCTCGCACACCCAGCTGTGCAGAAGATGTCTGAAATGTCCCCAGGCCGGCTCAGGACGGTGCTTTCCAGGCCAACGGAGCTCTTTCGCTCTGTGGGAAAGATGGACATTCCATCCTTGGACATTTCTGCCCTAGCATGTACCTGCACCCTCGTCCTCACCTGCTACGCATGCAGCTCACCCAAAGGAACAGAAACTCAAAACCCAGCACCTGCCAAAGTCCCCGCTGTTCCCTCCTGCCCCAAAGCCACAGGCCCGCTTCTGCTGCAGTTCACCTGCAATGAGAAGACAACCAGGGGTACCTGCAGGCCTTTCCGGAGGTCTCAGTAGTGCCTCCTCCAAGTGTCACCCCCTCCTCTGCCCCAGCCTGCAGTGCAGACAGGGGGCAATCCGCTCTGGCGTAGCCAGGTTTAACTACAGCTGAATCCTCCTTCCCGTGCTGCCTACCTCCAACGGCTGGGGAAAGACATATCGGCAGGGAACGCTTTGGAGAGCTGCTCGTCCAAAAGCGTCTGGTTTGAGACTTAAATGAACACCAGCATCATGCTGCATCACAGAACAGTTTCTTTCACACAGACACTTGTGTCAAGGTGTAATCCTGTAAAGATGTTTTGCAGTACCTTGCTTTTACCTTCACGAGAACCCTTTGCATTTGCAAAGCCAAATGTCTGCGTCCATTTTTCCAGGTTCATAACACCCCTTCAGCTCTGCTTTGTTCTCACGCTTCAATTTCAGCTGATGGTCCAGTGTATGTTTTCGCAGAATTATTTGGACCCAAGCAGATGAGTGTGTTGGTAATACAATCTCTCACTTAAAATTGCTTTTAAACCAGTGGCACTAAGCCTGCTTAATTTTTCCTTTTTTAAAATTTGTTGTGTAGTTTTTGGGGCTCTCCTTACAGGAAACTCGTGCAGCTTCTCAAGTAGCTCTTGCACATGCTATTGAGAGCTCACCAAGAAGATATATTTAATGAGCATCCACACAGCTCCACCTGTGAAAGGGCCATTAGTTGAAAGTAAGCAGACAGAACATTTTCCACAAAATATGAATCTTACACAGGATTTTTGTTACATACCATAAAGAACGGAAACAAAAAGGGAAAAAGGCAAATATTCTTAGATCTTCTTCTAGTAGGTGTCGAGCAGGAACGTGTATTCTGCGAGATTATGGCAATCAAGGCACAGGTGAGGGATCTGGAAAACAGAGCGAGCCTGCGCAACACAAAACTATGCGAGGGCCTGGAGCTGCCCCACGGCAGCTCTGGCACCTCCCATGGCTGGGCTCATGTTCTGCAACCGACACTGCATAAAAACGAACACACTTCCCACAAACGGGCATTTAATTTTTATCTATGAATAAAACAGCACCTAGTTACAATTTTTGGTTATGTTCCTCACTTCCATAGGCCTTAAAACAGATGAAAATATCTCTTTCTGCCTGTAGAACTTCTAAGTGATGTAAAAACTCTGCATTGTAAAAACAGGCACAAAGCACTTAAAATCAGATGAACTGCTGGAAAACTACTGGTCTTTTCAGTGTGTTTTCACAACACAGTAAAAAGTGAGCTGTACTATAAATAACACAGTAGATCCCCCTGTACTTTAGTCTTTATCAGCCTGGTTCTTTTATGATTCAGAAATGCAGACTAGATGCTGATTTTTATCATTGTAAAACTGGAACAGGTTTCCTTATGAGAGGGCTTTTGTACCAGTTAGGTGAGAAAACGAGATTTTCAGCTTCACCCTCCTGACCGCACATGTTCTGCAGGACGTGATCCTCAGAAAGGCGAAACCTTTCCGACTTCTGTCACTGCAGCGAGGGCGAGCAGGGCTCAGCGGACACCAGAACGAAGCCAAATTGCCTGCGGGCCTCCCTGATTAGCTTCCATTTCTTTTCTTTTTTTTTTTTTTTTTCCTAATGTGCATTTAGAATCTAACCCTCCACACTTTCAAAATAGCTGTGTAAACTGAAGTTTAAAAAAATAACTTGTGGATTGGCTTATCATATTTCTAAAGCCTAATAAACCAGTGGAATTGAGTACACAGATGACCCCAAACGCAGACAAACGAGAGCGATACACATAAAAATATCAGCGGATAAAGCAGTGCCATGGAACAGAAGCTGCTCAGCAGCAGCGAAAGCCGCCTCTCTGGGTGAGGAGTTGAAGAGTGGACGCAGCGGGACAACAGCACGCGCTTATGATGATGCTGGGCGCCCGCGACGATGCTTCCAAGTGCCGCGACCGAGTAAATCGCAGCTGGGCTCTGTGACAGAGAGCGTGCCCGCTGCCGAGCATTAGGCTGGCAGGTGCATCTCAGGCAGGTGCTTTTGGGGCGCCCTGTCCCCCCCCAGCTCTCCTGCTGGTGGATGCAGGGGCACAGCCGGAGCAGGGAAGGATGCTGGGGTAGCACTGGCTACAGACAGGACCACTTTTGCTGCTATTGGCTTGCCACCATTGTGCAGTCCTTGGGCAAACTGCAGCCTGCCTGCGGCGCGCAGCTTTTGACTTACAGCCGGGGATGGAACTCCTGCCCGCCTCGTGGCGTTATGCAGCCCTACGAGGAATTGTAAATACTTCGAGACTGTTGGATGAAAGGAGTAAAATGTAATTATCATAGCTAAGGCAAAATATATAAATGTTGTTCTTATGGGGAATGGCTTTCATTTCACATAAATTTTATATGCAAATTAACCCTGGGTTACTCTAGCCACATGAAGAAAATCGGATCTCATTAAATGTTCTTTTTACATTTAATGCTGAGATGTGATGGCTGATGTTTCTAAACATTTCAACAGGGCTGCAGGAGGGCAACTTGGGAGAAGAGAATGCAAAATAAAAGTCTTTCCTTTGCACAGAACCCCGTAATGGTTAAATCGCATTAAAGAGCAGCACGTGTTGGTGCTAACTTCCCCTCTCAGAGGCAAATAACTCATGAAATACCAAAACCCAGCCGTGGTTATCCGGCTGGTGGCAGCTGCCTAACATTTGGCACGACACCGTTCCAGAGGTGAGCCTTCCCAGAAGCAGCGCAGCCCCCGGGGGCGTTATGAAGATTAACAGAAAGCCAACCCCAAATACATCTCAAGTAAACAAAAGCTTTCGTGGTGGCACTGAAAGGACCACAAAAGTAAACTACAGCACGGGAAGAACTTTTTAAACCCCAAAACACCGAGGTGTAGGTCAGCAGCTTGGCGGGTCAGCAGAGCCCTCTGGCCGCTTCGGGGTCGCCCTCCCCTCGGCTGGCCGCCGCTGCGGCCCCGCAGAAAGGCGCGGGCTGCCCTTCTGCCTCGACAAAACTTTGGTTTGCTGATTGGGCCCGAAACAAAAGAAAGACAGCGGGACACGATTTATAAGGGGGCAGGGTAGGCTGACATGCTATTGTGCTCCTGAGGTATCCACAAGCTGTTAATTCCATTTTAACATTGTTAATAAGACTGTTAACACATCTGACTTTGTTTAGAGCTTTGAAAACATCAACAAACTATGAAAAAAAAACACCACCACACCGCAGAAGTAAAACAGGATCGAGTTGAACGGCATCAAACCCCTTTGCACTATGCTTCTGCCTGCTTGGAGCCGGCACCAAGGATGGAGATGGACAGAGCAGCCGGCGGAAGGACGGACGGACGAAAGGACGGGACGTCCGCCTGCTGAATTCCTCACTGGGCACTATCTACATAATGACATTTTCCAGGTTAAACCCTGAAGTGCTTGCTCCCGGCCCCGCCGCCGGTTTTGGGAGGAAGCGAAGTGCAGCCGCTCCCCCGCCACACACCTCTCCCTGCCCGCCCGCTCGCAGCCGTGCACACGCACCGGCAAATGTGCAGATTTAATCAGTGTGGAATGTTTTAAATGAATAATTGGGTCTGACAGATTTATTGCAGTTAATTTCACAATAGAATGGAAAAATGTTTGGATCCCAGCCTTTAAAGTATTAGGAAAACAATTAATCCATCACATAACGGAAATTCCTGTATTACACCCCCATGTCCAATTAAATAATGTCAAGCAATTTTATGTTCTAAAATACTGAAAATTTAAGCTGAGAATATTGGGGGAATATGCTTTAATTTTCCAGCAACTTCTGAAAAAACCCCATCAAATTAAAATCAGATGCGTTGAGAAAAGCGCTTTTGTTTTGTTTTGTTTTGTTTTCTTTAGCTTTGTTTTGAGGAGCAGGTTTAACAGGAAAAATCTATCAAAGACAGAAAGTAGCATCATTCCAAAACCTTGATTTCCCTTTTTCTCTTCCCATCCTGACTCCGTTTTAGCAAGGCAATCCCCGGGAGAACCAAAAGTGCTAAGGAAAAGCGTGCGATTTAGGAAATACATCCCATCGGACAGCAGGCAGAGGCTCTGGTCCCACAGTACTCAATTGTCAGGGCTTCAAGCCGTGTTTTCCTGAATAACGTCCCGTAGGATCAGGTCCACAGTTTATGAACAAATGACAGCAAACTTCTGAGACCGAAAGCAATCGAGATTCGTTTGTCTTTGTTTACAGCCAAAAGCTGCTAATGCTGTAAAATTGCTTAATGTCACACTCCATCTCCTTTTTATTAAACCTAAGTTAAGAAAGCCTGTAAGTCAAATAACTTTTCCAGGATAACAAAAACACCAACTTACAAATGTACTCCCTTGCCCCTGAAATTTGAAACTTGGCAAATTCATCCATTTCAGATGTGGGACAAAAGGTTCCTGAAGCGTGTTACAGTACAGCCCCGCGCACGCTACCCAACATTGCTGCTGCCTCTACAGCAGCGCGGGCTGCCAGTACAGGCTGCAGGTTAAGGATCGAACTGAAGGGAGAGGCGAAATTTTACCATTGCAGAGCGTCAAGAGAGCATGTTCAGCTGTTTTTGCTCCTGTCAAGGAGGCAAGGTGGAGAGTGCAGAGACAAAAACGGATCTGAGCACGTGTCCCCGCAGAAACGCAGCAAAGTTACAGGTTCTGAGAAAGGATTAAATGCAAAACATCACAGTGCCGGTGTGGCAATGGTAAAAATGACAAACAAACCTCAGGTCGCAGCGAAGGGCAGTAAACATTGCAGTGCCTTACTCGTGCCTTCGCTGCAGCACCACTGTCAGCACTGGGCACACGAGACCAGGACTGCTGCTTTAACACATGCTGTGAACCAGGGAAGTGCGATATGGGGCTGCCCCTGCTCAGTTTGTTCTTCCAGCTACAGTGCTGTGCTTATTTCCTGCTTTCTTGCAATCTTACGTTCCGGATACACATGTCGCAACCCAACTATTTCTGTTGCCATAACAACATCATAAATTTGGTCTTCGATGGCCTTTTTTAATAAAATCATTTTGGAACAACGGCGCTTTCAATACTGATACACTGCCTCCATTTAGGCAGCTCACACCTTTCACACGGAGCCTACGCATTTCTGTTTCCCTAAAAATCTCATCATCTGAAAACGGCGTGTCCCTCTACTCCTTCCTGACATCAGAAATAGGCCTGTTGCTATAAACAGCTCTTCTGGAGGATTTTGGAGAGGATTTTAAAGGAAGAGGCAACCCAGAGCAGCTGGCAGACCACCTCCTATGGCTTGCAAAGAGGAGCAAAGCGCTGTGCCTGCAGCCCCTCGTGTGAAGCACAGAAAAGTTTGCTCCTCGCAGTTACCTGCAAAGCGTTCGGGAGCATCCTGTGTGTCTGAATATGTTCCACACTAAGCACAACCAAAAATCACCTAGAAAGCACAGCAATGCTGCCTACTTGTGTGCAGCCCCCTTGGAGAGCCCTGTCCCTAGCAAGAGGCTGCTGCAGCTATATGCAGGAGCTGCTCATCGGCATCTCTGCTATTCCTGTGTTTCCAGCGTGCTTTCCCAGATCTTCTCCCCATCGCTGGAAAAAAAAAAAAAAGAAAAAAAAAAAAGAGAAAAAAAAGAAAAAAAAAAGAAAAAAAAAGAAAAAAAAAAAAAGAAAACCACCCTAGCTCTTTACCATTAAATAAATTGGATTCGCACCACAAACAGCAAAACAATGGACAACAGGATGTGACTAACAAATGCCGAGGGAACAGTCAAGCTGCACTCTCTTTGCATATGCAGCGAAACACAAGCCATTGGCTGCTTTTTTTTTTTTTTTTTCCTATTTAACATATCTGTGCATTTCAATAAGTTGAGAGAAACAATGAGGGGCTTTCGAAAGTTGCAAATTACTGCGAATACATCGCAAAAGGACAAAATGGGGACATGGACAGCCCCTAACATTGGAAGATGTTAAAAAGTATTTTTTTTTTTTTTTCTTTAAGGAAACGAACGGTGAGGAATCACAATCCTCGCAGGCAGGCAGATAGTCCTGAGCGGGGAAGGCACCGCGCTGGTGACACACGCGAGAACCACCCCAGGACAGACGGCCCACGCGTGTATTTTTTTTTAAGGACAGACATCCACGCACAGCCCCCTCACTCGCTGGCCAGAGCTGGGAAATTCATTCCGTCCCCAGCGCTCACTGACGATACGCCGGCCAAACGTGAACTCGTATTTACTGTCTTCAGCACACCTACACGTATGCAATGACAGTTAAAGCGAGGAAACGAGACATCGCGGCGTTGCTTTCAGCGGCAGCGTTTCGCCACTTTCTGGGTACGCGTGAGGGGACCGCTGCCCCCCACCCTGTCGGCCCTGCAGCGCAGCTCCCCGCCACCGGCTGGGGGGGGCTCGTGTCCCCCCCCCACGGAAAAATAAAACCGAAAATAATAAAACGGCTGTTGCCTCCCCTCACCGAAAAGCCCCTCGGAGCCCCCTCCCGCGCCCGCCGCGCCGCGTGGAAACGCCTCTTTTCCCCCAAAAAGCCCCGCGCCGGCGGCAGGGCGCTGGGCCGCGGNGGGGACGGGCGGGGGCAGGCAGCAGAGCCATCGGGGGGCAGCTCCCTTCTGCCTGCAGGCCTTTACTTCTGGCCCTCTTCCCCGATGGGGTGGTGAGGAGGGAAGCGAAAGGGGAAACTTTCCTCACGCGGCTGAGATGAGAGCTGTCACCTCTCAGCTCCCCGGACTATGATTACTATTAATATTTCAGTGCTCTTTTTTGTCAGCTTGCTAATGAAGCTGTTGTTATTGCCGGGATGCGCGGTGAGGGAGCTGTGTGCACTGATAGCTCCCTTCCCAATTTGTTTTCCCCTGAAGAAAACAGAAAAATATCTCTGGCGAAGGAAGGAGGGAGCAGCTTTCTGCTCGCCCCGTGGGTTTCGGAGCCTGCTCAGCCCCAGGCCAGCCCACAGCACCTTCCAGCACCTTCTGTCGGAGGATTTCAAAGGGCCGCACAAGCGCTAATTAATTACCCGCGCTCGACACGCGTGCACACGCAGGGGCGGGATCCATTTTGCAGATGGGGCACTGCTTGCACGGGCAGACCTGGCGAGTCACCCCATCTGCAGGCGAGGCAGGAATTAAAAATATTAATTTTCTGACTCTCGGCTCCCATGCTCTAAATCTAAAAGCCATCGATCGCTGCCCCGAGACGCATAAACCCACAGAGATACACAACACGCTGCCCTCCCCACGTTCACATGCATACCTGTTTGTACAGCCTCTTTTCCCGCAATGCTGTACAGAGTGAAAATAACACAAAGAAATAATTAAAAATCATTAGTAAGGAGAGGGAAGCTAATCTGAAAAATACGGGCAGGCTCAGGGCTGCTCGACCGAGCCTTTGAAGAGATGAAGAGCCCGCTTGGTAGGCAGGAAGACGAGGGATGTCCCTGGAGTTGGGAACTACAAAGGAGGGGGCTCCAGTATCAGTGCTGGCCGGAGCGCCGGGGGCAGAGACGGGAGGCAAACACCAGTGTGAGCGGCGGGACCGTGGGGTGGACAGGGTCCAGATTTTCCAAGGCAGCTGAAGGTGCAGATGGGCACCTGGCAGGATTTTTGACAGTGGGAGAGGTACCTAAATCCCACTGATTTCAGTGGACGCTGCCATGTCTAACCTGCTTATGCTCTTTTGAAAATCCAATTAAGTGCCAGCTGCGAGTTTAGGAACCTAAAAACATTTGAAAATTTGTTGTAAGGCTGCAAGACAGATAAATTTTAAGTGCAAATCACTGTTGTGCTGGTGTCAGAAATTAAAAAATGGAGTCTGATTCCCTCCCTTCTCAAAAAGCAACTGGTCACTGAGTGACATTCAAAGAAATAATTTTGTGTTTGCTGAGATGTGCACAATGAGCATTCCTCCTCTCCAGCTCCTCTCTCTTTGCCTTTCGCAATGAACCAGTCTCGGTTAAAAGGGGACCCCGGTGCGACTCCTGACCCACCCTGGAGCACGAAGCGAGCCAGTGGAGCTGGCTGGGGACGTTGCTGGGATGGCGACGTGTCACCGCGTGCGCTGGGAGGCAGGGGACAGAAGGCTGGCACTGGCGGCAGGGCTGCCACCATGCACAGGTGTGAAGCCATGTGGCCAGAGACACCCCTGTTGCTTTCAGGGGTGCTTTGGGGGCAACCTGAGAAAAAACAGCGTGCTATTCTGAAATAGCTACGTATTACACACACCACTAAGAATTACAGCACTAATGTCAGGGATTATTTTTCCTCTAGATCGAGCCTGCTTTTTTTTAAGGTTGTTTTGCCAGCGTGGATTTTCCTGTAAGTGTTGACGCTTTCACTTATATTTTTCAGAAAACTGTTAAAATAGGACTGCTGAGGGAGTGCCAGACTTTCCCAGGAGTTCCCTTTAAATATGTAGGTAGCAGATGTCTCCTGATCACTGATGAACCTTAAAATCCACAGAATAAAATCTCAACAAACAACAGCATAAAGAGGGTGAGCTTCTGAAAGGCTCTTCAAAAAGCAGTATTTCTAAAGAATTTTAACGCTAACAGCTAAACTGACACAGCAAAACCATTGTGTTTTCCCCCAGTTTTGTTTTGCTATTATACAGCTGTGTTTTCACAGATGCAAAACCATGTGTCTTCAGCAAAAGGTCCACTCTTCCCTTCAGATGTGAATGAAGATCAAAGGTTCAAACACAGAAATACAAGATCCTTTTCCCCTTGGAACATGTTTTTATTTTTTGCGGTGGCTCTACACCAGAATTTCCATCTGTTGTCCTTATGCAGCGCACAGGTTAACCTTAGCAGTGGGGTTGTAAGGCTGTTATTTCCACTAAGGAGTGCGGAGATGAATCACTCTTGCACGTACGCTCTGAACATCTCACCAAGCAGCAAAAGCAGAGCTTCATCAGACAACACGCCGTCACTTCACGGCGACGAGGCCTGAACTGGGCTCGTTTCTTTCTTCCTTCCCAGCAGAAAACATGCATTTCCTGAATGGTATGTGGCTACCGCCACCACCACAAAATTCTTCTCTCCAGTTCTCTGTTGTAACGAACCGGTGTAATTCCTCTGGATTAAATGGCACTGGATCAATTTGCAGCAGGAGAGATTTAGGCCGACAGCTCTGAGACAATATTACTTGTCATTGTGTCTCTCTGCTTCTTTCCTCATCAAGCAGGCCGCAGGCTCTCCGTGCATCCACGTTTTCATCGCCGGCGTAGGTATCTTGATGGAGGTACTAAAGCTCATCGCTGCTATCGTGCAACAATGAAGGCTCTTTACAAAGCGAAGCGTCTGAGGCCGTGGTACCCTACGAAACAGCACCGAACTCGCGGCACATGCTTCTAGAACCGCGCGTTTACGAGAGGCCGGCACGCATCCTGCGTGAGGACGGCGAAGAAACGCGGACGCCGGGCAGGCCGGGGGCTCTCCCCGCCGCCGGGCCCTGCCCGCTCCNGGCGGCGCCGGCCCCGGCCCGGAGCCGCGGGCCCTGCGCTGAGTCCCGCCGGGAGGGCGAGGCCTTGGGCCCGGCCTTTCTTCCCGGCTCTCCTCCTGCGGCACAGCCTCGCCCAGGGACCAGCCCCTGTGGCCGCAGCGCCCGTCAGAAGGCCCCGTTCCCTGCCCAGAAGCCTGGTGCCGCCATTGCCCCCTCACCATTCGTTCAGGCGCATGGCGGGACAGGGCCACTCTGCAGAAGCAGAAGGCCGCTGGTGTGTTCTGGAGGAATGGCCAGAGGAAGGCAGGAGCCAGGAGGGGGAACGGCCAGCTGCCTTGTGCGGACATGTGAAGACATTTGTGGGTCAGCCACACTGTGTTTCACGCTGCTGGACCAAATCCCTTGTCCCACCCACGCTATGTCAACCCCAGGGCTGCCCAGCAAGCGCAGATCTGCGCGTTTTATGGGCCTGAATTGAAGCCTCATAAGGCTTCGGATTGGACTTGCTTGGTACTTTAATGAGTATTAAATTAGGTTCAGCAGCAGCAGAACCCTCTATGCAAATTGCACTCTCCTTGAGAAAAGCAGGTGGCAATGTTGTATTTTGGAGAAGGCAGCATGGCCTTGGAAGAATAGCTCACCACTCTGGGAACTCTTCAACTGGAGAAAGTCTCCAATGGGCATAGTAGGATTTAATTTCTGCTTTTAATTGAAAAATAATCAGCGGTTAATAGGCTTTAACTTTGCCAAAGATAATTGCTGAGAATGGGTTTTGTCAAGTTCAGCCTCTCTTTCTTCCTCCTTCCTAAGTCCCTCTCAATGTGCAAAGGCAGTGCCATGGTTCCAGAGCAGAAAGAGGGAGGAGGTGAGCGCATGCTGGAGAATCAGATGTCCACCTGCACTTTTACATTTTTCAAGATTTTATAAATTCTTTTAAAGGATCTTTAAAAAATCAGTATTTATCACCATTTTCCAATTCAAAACAAATCCTTACAAGTCTAGCAGAAAAGAGATCGCAAAAGGTCTAATCTCCCCTTGCTCCATACAGCTTCAGTTGAGGTTGCTTTTGCTCCTTACAGAAACAGCAGAAGCTGGCGATACCAGCAGTTGCAGAGGGCATGGTTCAGCACTGTGTTTCCACACGACCTCTGTGCAAATCAGAAGGACGTGAGCCTGCGTTCTGTAGCTGCAGAATTTTGTAACTACTTGCTGCTGCTCACAAGCTACCACAAAGAGCGCTGTGAAGGAGGCACTCGCTACAGCTCATTGAATTATTTTTTTTAATGTTAAGAGTTGATAAAATCATTGTCAAAGCTTTTACATCTTGTTATTTCAGTAAAAACTGGAACACAAAGTATCTCCTGTGCTGGTACCAACCTGGGGTGCTTGGGATCAGCCAGCAGCCAGATGCCATCAGCTCCCAGCCCTGCCAGTGCAAGGGGGTTGCACAAGTGACCCCAACCCTGCTCCAGGCAAAATGAGCCCCATTAGCGCGTATCAAGCGTCTCCGAGGCAGACCCCCGGGAGCAATTGCCTCTCCCAGAGCGGCAGTGAACAGGAGCAGAGCCACTCTTCACCAGCACAGCTGGTTCCCAAATGCACATCTCCCACCTTCCCCCAGCTGCCCGCTGCTGGTCAGAGCCAGCACGCAGCGCCGTTTCGGGACAGCAGTTCCAGTTAACAAGCTAGAGCTACGCATTTCACTCCCAGGCCATGCTTTCGCATTGCCCAGCCACGGTTTTTCTTACTTACTTTGTAATTAGAATTCAGCTGTGAATTCCCTTCCCTCGCACTGCTTAATTTTCATTTCAGAATCAATTAGTGAAGGCTAAACTTTAGGGCTCGTACAAGGGAAACTGTTGCACAGCCTCGCACCAGCAGAAATTATTCTATTTCAAACGGAAAGCTTTAATGCCTCTTTGTTGTGAGAGCAACCTAGATCAGAGAAGTGACAACTCATCTTCACAACGACAATAATGCGAGCGCCCACTATCTGAACACAAGGTTGTAATGTAACGTGATTAAACAGCCTTTTCGCCGTAGAAAGATGTAAACAATTGCTACAATCACGAGACCTGACTTTTTCTGCAATTGCAGATTTCCTCTGTGCTAATTTGTTAGTCCAACACTTCTGATGTTCCAATAGCAGGGGGTCTGCATTAGAAACATTGGTCTTTTTGTTAACAAAAACCTCAAACCTCCACATTTAGTTTGATCTGCACCTGAGCACTGGAGAGGGATGTCTGTGCTGCATGTCTGCTTTAGGCTGAAGTTCTGGGAACGTTCAGCAGTAACAAGTGATTCCAAAGAACGGGGCTCTTCTCCATATCAAAATTACCAGGATCTTTAGATATGTTCCTCTTCAAACTTCCTTAAACTTAGCAAGGAAGACAGGGAGTCTTTTGCATTGTGTGTATGCCTTTGTCATGCTCATTAGAACTCACCCAAATTTAGCCAAGTTCAAAAACGGAAAAACTGCACTGCAACAGCAGGAGGTAAGATCTGTTTCACCTGAGATGGCAATGATGGAGATGTTTTGCTGTGCTCCTTCCACTCACAGCCCTTGGTCAGATCAGATTGTGCAGCATCCCTGCCCCTTGTGGAGCTCCATGGGCACGGGAAGTCGGTGGGACTTGGCAGGCTATGGCCCCAAGGATTTGCTTGTACTGGGGGCTCACATGATGATGAAAGGCTGCCAGTGGTCCTGAGGGCACTACGACACCCATCTTCCTTCCACCCTCTGTAATCCTGTTTTCCCATCTCCCTTGCTATCAGGACAAGGCTCCTGCCTGCAGCACCGAGCCAGAGGACGCTGGTGCCACATTAGCAGCCGACACCTTGGTGTGACACTGCACCAGGAGACGTGTGCTGCTCAGCCCGTCTCTCCAGCTGCTGTGCCAGAAGACCACGTGTGGTTCAGTGCCTTTTTGTGCTCTTTTAGCAACCTAGCAAAACTACCCTGAAGTATAACCACTAAGGCTGAAGACAAACTAACAAGAAATTAGGAAACAGCCAAGGTCACGTTTTGGTGTAATCTCAGTTCAGCCCTTGGGCTACCTGGCTTATCAAAGTGTCTTCAGTAATGCATTCCCAGAGATGCTTCGTGGGACTGACCTGAATCACGACTGGATAAGGAAGATTAATGTCTGCAGGAACCTGGGAGGCCGTTTTTTGTCTATGAGTCTTTTTAAAGGTTTAAGGTTTTAAGGTTTTTTTTAGGTTTTGACCTTAGCTTGGGGCACCCAGCGGAAGCAGTGTTAGTTGGCACGCCATTGTATGGTCATTGGACATGAGGGGGATGACACAGACAGGCCCAAACATGGCCTTTGAGGCCAGTCTATGAAGAAAACATCTAAGAAATATTTCCTTACTTTAACCAGTACTTGGTTAATATCAGTTATTTGGATAAGTAAGGACGGGAAGTGTGTCTGCCCTCCACCAAGCGAACGCTTCTGCCTCTTCATCTAGAAGGTCACGGTTAACCCCATTACCAGTTAAGGCACCATTCTGGAAAGCAATGCCTCCTCAGAAAGAGGAGGAATTGATGCCAGTGCTTCTTACCACGGAGCAATTTATAAGTAAGAAGGCGTTCCAATCAGCTTTTTGTATCTGCCCTCTTCTGTCTGGGCTTAGGTGGCTCCCTGCCCACTGCATCTTCCAAGTACCTCTGGATTCCTCAAGTGCAGTGGAGCTGCAGCCATGATGCTCTATGGGTCGCTAGAAGCTTCTGCCTGACACAGAATTAAAATTATTTGGGCATACAAAAGTAAAAGAGTGCAGAAGAAAAGGACTTGCATGCCCAAAGCTTTTGTTTTTGTTGTTGTTGGTTGGTTTTGTTTTGTTTTTGGGGTGGTGGATTTTTCCTACATAAAAGATATTAGTGAAATAAATACTGTTATTGCTCCTTACACAGCTCAGCTCACCACCGTTTCTAATAAGAGTAGAGGAAGCCTATTTATCTAACCTAACATTGCTTTTCTGCTCTGATGGCAAGGTGCCTCCAAGTGGAATGCTGAAACACTGATCTCTGTTTTAACCATAAGCTGACAGCTGAGCGCCCACATTTGTGGGACAGTCATGGTCCTCGTCTCCCTGTGCCTCAGCTCCCTGTTTGTAAAGCAGCAGTAATACCAGCTCTTTTCATTGCGAGGGGTTTCCGAAGATAAATTAATTAATGTTTGTTAAGCATTCAGATATTTATAGCAATAAGTGCCATAGAAAAGCTCATGAGGAAATTAACAATTCTGTCTTCACAGCAGGGTTTCAATAGTGTGCAGTAAATAAGGCCTAGGGCTACACATTGAAAAATTAGGAGAAAACAAAATATTGAATAACTGCTCATTAACTCAGCATCGTCCACCCTGTTCAGTAACTGAGGCAGGGGTCCTGTGGAAAAAAACTGTATGATCCCGAAATTAAAGGCGACGCTGTTGTGTGAACATGTAAGGGGGATGAACTTTGATTGCGTCTGTGATCGTAATTCTGACATTTCCTAGCTCCCGAACATTTTACTTTCCAGCCTTAAGAAGGGTGTTGCGAGCTGTCGCATGTCTGCAGAGTCTCCCATTATGAGAGAAGAATTATAAGAATGCAGTGTGTGTGGAGATCTATACGCTGAATGAATGCCATTATCATAAAAGAAATTGAGGTTAATGATAAAAGTAAATCAATAGATAACTTCAACAACATTTTGCTCCAGTTCTTTAAAAGGCAAGAAAATGCTAGGGAATCAATTTACATCAGTAATATGCAATAATATGCAACTAATGGGGATTTCCAGAGGAAAAGGGGTCAACGAGTGTATTTACCCACTCAAACAAGACGCGATCATCCACACACGACAATGCACCCTTCCGTTCAGCTGCTCTCTCCATCACATTTGGATGGGAAAGGTGGGAATCAAGCACCTTAGAAAGCACAAGGTGTTAAAAGTAAAGCTGCCTTTAAACAAACGCCGAGAGTACTCAGAGCTCAACAGCTCCTCGTCTGCCAAATTTCACTAGAAGGAGAGTGGGATGTTAAGGACATGTTAAGAGCGGAGCAGGAACGTTTGCCTTGGCAAAGAGTGCTTCTGGCAGCGGGAAGATGCCACAGGATGGGCTGGCTGGAAGTACCTCTCCATGCAGTCTTTCCCAGAAAGGGCAATTTAGAGACAGGTATCAGTGAGCCTGATCTGTGATCGAACATGGCAGTGGATTTAAATGTGACATCTTCATAGTTAAAGTTAAAAAAAAAAAAAACAACAAAAACCTCATATATCATCTGGGGGAAAAAAAAATAAAAAAAGAAGATATAATCACAAAAGTAACATATATTCACCTCCGTCTCAGGTTCTGTATACCTGCCTTCTGTTATTTAATCTCACGGTGAGTTATTTGTTCAAAAATCAAAAGGGGTAGCTTAGGGGAAAAAACAAAACAAAACCAACCAACCAACCAAAACCCCAAAACAACAACAAAAATATCCACATGCTGAGTTGCATAAAAAAGATTAGGCCAGAACACAACTTATCTTGTTAAAAGAAAGCAAGCTCTAAAAAACAAAATTTGTAGTAACAAATTCAAAGATACGACAAGTAGGAACAATGGGAATTCTTTCCATTTCTCAGCCACTTACCATATAAATTCATTAACTGATATTTTGTATTTTCCGTGTCCACTTTTGCCTTGCACTACAAAACAAAAGCAAAATGGTGGGGGAACCAAAGCATACTTGAAGTGACTATAAAATGTTGATTCTGCCTGAAACTCACGCTTATTGTTTGAAGGGTAGCTTTGTAGGCTGAAGATTTCCCAAGGGGAAAAATCTCAGGGATATTTTTAAGCTGTGCAGCGACATCAGCATACTAACACTTGTCTGTTGGGGAAGTTTTTGCAGGGAAGTTTCTTCAGAGAGATGATTTACCATATAATTTAAGGTCCTACTTTGTGATTCCTCCTCCTCAGAGAAAATAAAAATGCCATTGACTTAGAGCAAGCAAATGGCTTGCTAATGATTAAATGACTGTAACGCAGATTCGAATGATACATTTGTCCCATGTATTGTGCTCCTATTAAACCACCTCTACACAATTATGCTAATTACGCACTTAGTAAAATGCCTACTTGCAATTAATTAGCTCATATTCCTCGTTTAAGATTAGCCCTTAAAAATAATTAGGTATTAAATTCAAGACCACAAACGCCAGATTCAGAAGTCGGGCTGCATGGTGCTGGAACGCGCGTTCCCTGTGTACGCGCGCAGTCTTATGCCGACTGCGTGAGCAGTGAACGACTGGTGTTGGCCGTGTCTCTTCAAGGTGTTTTTTTTCTGGTTAAAGGTAGTTTCAGTGGTGCGGCCACAAGCTTACCAGCTGTAACTGGCCTTGAACCCTGAGGGAGAATCCCAGAGCGAACGAAGGCAATGGGAATTTTGCACTGCCTTCAGCCAGCCGCAGTTCCCCTCTGAGGCTTTCTGCTGCCGAATACGTGGCTCCTGGTAGCACCAGGCACAGTTCACGACCACCAGACCGTCACAAAAGGCGAGGCAGCGAAAGCGATGTCGGGGATTTGTTCAGCCCGGCGGCAGCCCTAACTGCTGTGACCGTCCAGCTTTTCTCTGCACTTGCGCCCATTTGTAAGCTCAGCTCTGCGCTTTACAAACCTGCACCTGGGAGCAGACGTTTGCGGCCGGCAGCACACAGCAAAGCACTGCTCTTTAGTCACAGGCAGCTCCAGCACACCATTGTCCCGAGCTGGCGTCACGTAAATGCTGTTAACGGCGCGGTGTGCGAGGGGAAAACTTGACTTACGTTGCTTTAAAACACATGCACGCGCGCAGGCACGCACACAGCCTGCTCAGCGCCCAGAAAATGGACAGACTGAGGAGCATCTGTGCTGCGGGGGGAACGTGGGACAAATAAGTAATTGCTGTTTTCACTAAGTAAAGCAGAAAATTACAGCATATCAACAGCCAAGCATGTTTGTTGCTGGGGAAGAACCATTTGTGTTCCAGGTTGGGCTTTTTACTCATTTGAAGTCTGTGCCTCAAAGCACATTAAAAGCATTTTAATTATTGTTATGAGTTTATGTCTTTGTGTAGATTTAAAGTCTATAAACATAATGTCTGTGTGGGGGGGTGGAAGGGGAGCAAAATAATAAATCCAAGCAAATTTTCCACATTTTCAACAAGGAAATCAGGAGGAAGAAGCAGCTCTAAATTATCACCTTAGAAGACATATAATTCTTTTCAGCGAGCACACATTGTGTTAAAAATCTGTCTTAGTTTACCAGAAAAGCGTGTGGCTCTATGTGTGTTTTCCTAGCTACATTCAGCTCTCTTCAAAAAGACATCCTCCAGAATAGCACTCTTTAGGGACAGTGTTTCAGGGTTGACAAGAACATTAAACCATATTATAATTATCTCTTCAGTGAAAACACGGCTTTGTAGTGGAGGCAATGCACTGTTCTCAAGGCGAGTGTTATTAGGCTGGATGTGTTTTCTTGGAAGGAGATTCATGGAAAGAAAAAAGCTTTATAATTTACTGCAAGGAAAAAAAAACTGGAGTACATGTCATGCATAGCAAAAGGGATTTTACAAAGAAGGTACTAAGTTGAGTGCCTCACTTATCTTTGAGAATGCTTGTCCGCAGCAAGTGTGGGGATCGGTTTAACACAAGCTGCAATATACACATAACACATGCATTCAATCCTCCGTGACCACTCATATTGATAACTGCAAAAAATTGTCTGTAAAGTAAGGGAAATCTAAAGCAATTACCTCCTGTGCCATAAATGGGTTCTGTCTCATTCTTTTAGAGGTCACCACTGAACAGCTCTCATTCAGATAATAAAATCTGTTTTTCTTAAGGTGAATACAGAGATTTCCTAACCCTTCTTCTGCATTTTATATACAATTTTCTGAAATTAACCTGGAAATTAGAAAGCGCTAGTACTGAAACGGTGAGCAAAGTTGCAAACTCCACCAGGAAAATTGTGACACCTTCTTCAATGACCGTATTTAACATGCATATGTATACACATATTGTTCATTGATGCACATTTCATATATTTATTTTTTTAAAATGAATAGTACTGGTTTATGAAGCTCTTGCAGCCCCCTGAACTACTTTAAAACAGGAATTTCCCTCTTGTTTGCAAAAAAAGGCTCCAGCTCTTTTCTTCACTATTTTGGCAAACTGATACACGTTTCTGATTTGAATCTTAGGAAAGAATGAACTACAGGAAAGAAGCAAGTGCTGTTAACTGACAGTTTAGGTATACCATGGATATGGCAAACACTGACGATGTTATGAAAAACATGCGCACAGTGTGCTGATGGAGCACTGTAAAGCTGCGGCGTTTCAGTTGTGTGCATGCAAGTACGGGCGCACACAGGCGCAATCACAAAAGACAACAGCCCCAATAAACAGCTACAAAAATATATCCCATTGGCTAAAACTAGACACAACAGCTTGAGCATTCTTATAAAAAAAAAAGTCAGAAACTCACCACATCTTGGTTTTAAAAGCAATGATAGGTATCCAGAGAGAGAGCATTCTGAACAGTCAATTACTTTCACATTTTGTCCCAGGACTTTAAAAGTTAAAGGCATAGTTCTGCCAATTGTGAGATGCCCCATCCAGCACAGACCACCCACAACTACTGATTTTCCATCTGGTGAACAAAACAGACATCTCCCTAATTATTTTTAAAAAGGTTTTTTTTCCTAACATACTTCCTTTATTTGTCTGTGACCTGGAACTTAATGGAAAACCTGGTAGATGCCAACCTCATTTCTTGTAATGAAGCATCTTATTTTCCTACTTTAAGCGTGCTTATTTAGAGGCTGTTTAATAGAAACTTACTGCCTCAGCCAATCTTTGATAGGACTTAAATTACAAAATAGTTTGAAATTAGAGCAACTTTACATCTAACCCTAAACATTCCAGTTAAATATTAACCATTAGAAGCTCTTTCCTTAAACTAGCATATTAAAACAGAATGCAACTGGGTTTACAGTCTCTTATGCTGGGTTCCCATATTGCCAGTGTCAAAATTTATGCCTTTTTTCAGCAATATGGTTGCCATTGCCAGCACCACACTTATAAATGCCAACTGTAATTAAAATCTGGCACCTTGTACAAGCATTAAACTCGCTTAAAGATTTAAAAAAAAAACAACATTATTTTAAAATATTCCTTGCAGTCTATGCAGGCATTAAAAAAAAAAAAAAAATGTTATTCTGCCAGTTTTAGAAACATCACAGATCCAAGTTGTCCTGAAAATCGGTTTGGAAAAGCCTGTGTACAGTGCTGATCTTTCACAGTGGATGCATGTGAGGAAGAGATGGCAAAATCTGGGTTTTACTCAAAAAAGGACTGCAAAGAGATAGCACATCCCCAAATCCAGAATCCGGGCAGCCAGATGGGGCAGGTAACGCACAGCCTTTACACCAGCGTTCCGTACACTGGCTGTTGTTGTTCAGTTACACAGGAAGCCCCACTGCTGTCACGGTGGCAGCCAGGCAGGGTCTCCTGCAGGACGAGGGAGGGACACAACGACGGAGAAGCAGCGAGGCCAGGCTGCACCCAGGACATTTTCATATCAATGGTCTTGCTGAGGCAAACACCCATCACCTTGCTTTTTCGCTGGTTACATGCCCTTCATCACTTCATTGCCATGAGGCAGCAGGCTCACTGCTGTGAAAATCCTCTGCTGTGCACCCCGACAGGAGAGCAGAGACTGGGAGGAGGCTCCAGGAGGCTCGGAACATACGGACAAGACACGCAGCGTTATCTCAGGAAACAACCATGGGGCAAAGGGGGAGCTGGGGAAATGGGTCGCTGTGCCCAGTAAAATTTCCGGCCATATATGCAGTCTCTATTTGCTAACAGGCTATTTTCTAAAGTAGAGAAGTGGCTTATTGGGACTGCTGAAGATGAGGAACCGATGTTTGTTAGAAGGTGAAACTCAGCAAAGCTACTAACAGCACCGCACTGGAGCACCGTAGGGTCTGCTGCTCGGCCTGGCAGCGCCGCACCACACTCGGCTCCATCGCCCAGATCAGTGACCTTGGCTGCTCAGCAACAGGAAGCAATGGTTTTTCAAAGCAATTTGACGAAAAGCGGTGAATTAGCACCTGCAGGGAGAGCTTCACCGTGTGAGAGGGCACAGGGTGATGCCCACCAGAAGGTCTAGGCCACCAGGGACCGACCGTGGGACCAGGCCTGTCGGCAGGCCGGGAGCGCTGACCGAGATACTCTGTCCCACCCGCCCTCCCGAGCTCATTCTGCTGCTGCCTGAAGCAACTTTTTCTCATGACCCCGTTGGCAGAAGAGGTAATTCAGTTTCATTGTGGGGTGTCCCATATGCCAAATGTTTAGAGACAGCACTGAAAATTTTATTCTCCCCGTTTCCTTGAGTTCACGTTCCTGGCTGAATTTCCAGACCCTTGTGTAAAGTTTGCACTTGTGTTCATTTTCCCTCATAGGTACCTTGGGTATTGATGATTTTTAGCAAGAGGAAATCTTTTAAGCCACTTATTTCAAAATAATTAGTTAAACAACCAAGCAGGAAACCCTGAGATAAATAATTAACTTGAATCTTGTTTTCTCATTTAAACATTTTAGTTATTTTCTTGAAGAAAGGTTAATTCTCAGTTTGTATGTTGCTTTGTAACTAAATATAGCTTTTACACTAAATTTGGCACTCCTTATTGCTAGCCAGAAGGACAGAGTAGATCTACTGATATCTATTTAAGCTTTTCTATACCTCATTATACATTTTTTTTAGATTAATTTTAGGTTTTTGTTAGAAAATCATGTATGGTATAATTCTTATTTATTAGCTGATCCCTTTGTGTTTACAAATGACTTACGGGTTTTTTTTGGATGGAAACTGGAACGCAACTTAAAATTAGAGACATGGTTTATCAGTTGCATAGCACTGTCATAAACAAGTTTGGCTTGAAAAGAAAAATATAAATTGTGGTTTGGTTTTAAAATTGATCTATTAAAATAACTCAGTATTAGCTAAAATTAGCACCAGTCTTGTATTTGGTCATAATATCCTTCAATATTGTAGTATTACAAAATCTAATCCTCTCATAATTACCGTTTATTCGCAGATTGGTAGAGAACAAGCTTTTCTGCTTCTTTCAACTCCCAGTTGGTCAGGTTTGAATGAATTAATCATTTAATTGAGCTAATTGAATGTACTGAAGACAATATTCTCTTGGCGCTTGCAGAAGAGACTGCTGATCTCAAAAGGCAACTCGGTACTTCAGATAGCTCAGGTTTCCAGCGGTTAGGCAGTCACTTTCATCAGTTCAATGGCCTGACTTGCAACTTGGAAGCAAGAACGCATTGTTTCTATTTTTTTTTTTTTTTTTTTATGATTTATGCAAGTTACAGTAAGGTTAGGCCTTGGCACCATTTTAATATATTTAGTTTTAAGAAGAAAACCGTAATTTTGAAAACTGATTTTGTCATTTATTTCATATTTATTGAGTTTTACCAATCTCACTGACTCCAGGTTCATCTCTTTGCTTATCATTTAGTTCCAGATTTATTTATTTATTTATTTATTTTAATGGAGGAAGGTGCCAGCATCACAACTACTAATGGTGCAAAGTAGCATGCCTTCATCTCAAATATTTCATACAGAAATATTTTTATCAGTTGTAGAACTGGCAGAAAGTGGTCTGAAAAAAAGAAACTGGAATTCTCCAAAAGGTTAAAAATCTTCAGTACCTTTCTCTTCCTTCATGGCTGCAGAGTGAAGCTGTTCTGCAGCCTGCCCTCCCCGCACAGCAGACCTTGTCATGCTTTGCAACAGATGCATCAGGAAGGTGGTGAATATTTTAGTCTCTGGAGTCAAGGCCTCCAAACATCTTTGAGGTCTACAGCACCAGAGAGGCCCAAACTGTCGCTAATTGCCCCCAAAAGCTTACATTTGGTTTGAAACCATTTAGTTCTGCTGTCCACGTTCTCTAACGAAGAAGCAGTTTTATACAGTCGCACGTTACAGTACCAAACCTAAGCCATCGTGTCTTCCCTTTTCTCTTTTACATTTTCCAACTTGCTGGTTGTGTTTGATGGTTAGTAGATCATTTTCCAGTCAAAAGTGGTCAAAGCAGCTGATTAAAAAAAAAAAAAAAAACCAAAACCAAAAGAAAGCTGAACCTTGCAGCCACCCCAAGAAATGCAGCCCCTTGGTACAGTGTTCATGTTTTGGTTTGTCCTGTTCAGAAATGTGGTGCTGAGTTCCTGCAGGACGATCACCTGCCAACAGCAGGTGTGTTAGACAGCAATACTGACATTAAAGACAAAGCTGATTCAACTGAACTCTATCATTTCAGACATACTCAAAGGAAATCTTTCTTGCTTGTGTAAAAATAACAGTGGACATCAGTTTTGGAGTTCATAATCTGGAAATGCCAAGTCGTCTTTCTCACTCCTAGCATGCCTTTGCACAAGCACTGTTTTTTTTTTCCTTCCTTTTTGATTTATAGTGTATAGAACACGTTTTTTACCCATTCCAAAAGTTTTAAGTTACTGAATCTAGACAAGCTTTTCCCTGTTTTAAGATTCCTTATCAGAAGGAAGAAAATAGGAAATTCCACACCACTTATATGTAATTTTCATTTCTTTCCAGCAGTCTTCTGAGTATGGGTGAACACGAACCATGGCAGGAGCTCCAGGCTTGAGAACACTCACATGGGAAGGAAGGAGCATACAGTAGTGCCAGAAGCAGTGAAGTATGTGGGTAGAAAAGAATGCCTTGAATTTTCAGCCCTAGAAAGCTCTAGTGTCAAAAGCTCTGGGTAGGGTTTTGGACCTTCAGACAGAAATGATCCAATGCAAGCAAACTTCTGGGGAGCTGAAGAGTTTATGTGGACCCAGCGTTGCTGGGAAGAAAGCAGCTTTCCCCCTGAAAATGTGACTCTTCCTCTTTGTGCAGGGAGAGGAGGAAAAAGACGAGTGCTACCAGTAACCACCCTGAAGCAAGTCACTGCCTTCACCCTGTGACAGGCACTGCTTAGCACCTCTGTGCTGCCAAGCAGATCTGGGTGAGCTGCAGAGGTATGGAAACAACTGGTCTAAACTGGTAAGCAGGCCAACACCCTGCTGCGACACACAGAAAGAGATGGTTGGAGATTTTTGGCAGTGGTCTGCTTCTGCAAAGCAGTGACTGGCACTGCCAAAATTTGGCCCATAGGCTTCCAAATGGCACATCAATGTACTGCACAACATCCATGCTGGGCCAGTGGATATAACAGTAGGTGAAAGAGATTAAAGGAAGGAAAGTCCAGGAAGAGATCCCTATTCCCCTGGAAGATAAGGTTTGCTGATCCAACACCATTAACTTTCAAGACAAAAAAATAACTGCAGTAGCCTCCTGTGAAGACAAAACTGAACTCCAGTTTAGGAAGAAAACCCAGAATTATGCTGTCTGTCTGGCAGGTGTGGTATCCGAGCAGATCAGGCTAGGCTAGATGCAGGGTTCTTTCTTCATCTTGAGATAATGTGTCTTGCAACAGGCCACCACGGGAGCTTGTTCCCATAGCGCTAGAAACTGCAGAGTCACAACAGGCAAGAAAACAAACCTCATCATAAATGTCACTGTGTATTTTCACTATTTATGGGTACTGTGAGACATATCTACCTCAGGAAATAAGTCAAAGCCTGACATAAGGTTATGGAAAATCACGTTGTACTACCTCTTCCATAGTAAACCTCCTGTGAAGCACTGGAAAAGCCCTGCAGTGTGGGTCTTGGGCAGAGCTGGCACATCAGGCAGAGAGCCACCCAACACTCAGTTGTCTGGTGTGATGTCACGTGTCTTTTCCTGCTAGAGAATTAAGCTAGAGTAAAATTTACTTCATATTTTGAAAAATTGCCGAAGGAAAGAGGAACTCCGGACCAGCAGCCATATGCTGAGCTCCCCATTTCATTTGACTGCTGCAGGTAAGCAGCAACCGCAGTTTTTTACCATTCAACAGATGTTTGCTGGCCACTGTGAAATCACCAGAAAGGTCAAAATCCTGAATATGCTTACAAATTAAACTGCCTTCTCATATCCTTGATTACTCATCTGGTTGAGACAGGGTTCTGTGAAAAGATATTGCATTTCCTTTGTCACTGTGGCAGCCGTGCCATGAGCAGAAAACCTCAGACTTCAGGGGTGCCCATTTGCAGCCTTTCACAAGCCCTAAACACCTCACATGGTACGTAAGCTTGTCAAAAACCGAAGACGGATTACATGTTTTGCTTTGCACAGTGCCTGCTTGAAATGTATTCCACTTCTAATACTCCTTTAAAGCTGCTCACTTGAGTTTGTTCTCACAACACGGCACACCTGGAACGATTAAAATCGGAATAAATCTTGTTCGTTATGCCCCGTGATTTACCTATTTATCTAAAACCATGTGTTCCTCTGGAAGAGAGAAATGCCAACATGTTAGTTCCTTCCTGCCCAAGCAAAATACAAACACTGGGTGCTACAGTGCATTACATCATAGACCTTGGTAACCAGCATCTCCCTTCAGGAAGAAAATGCACGCTGTCCTCCACCATTAAAGGGAGCACACGGGTTCCAACTGGCTGCCGTTAAATCTCACATTTTAAAGCCTGCAAGCAGACATGCAAGTTGAGTTATGTAATACTTCCAAACTTGCTGTGTGTACTCCAGGAGGATGGGCTGAAAAAACGGCTTTAACCGTCCGACATTTAAACAAAACAAACTAACGAAAGACAGAAACAGGGGCACCACTTTGAGAATGATTTTTTTTTACCTGCTTCATTTCATTTCTGCGTGTTTAAGTACCTTGTCTAAACTAAGAACACTGCAGCCAGCCAAGAATCTAAGTGAGTGATACTAGTGAGATAAATCTTGGGACACAAACCACCACGAGCCTTTCCTTATGTTGTGAGCAATAAAGCTGCTGCGGGGTGAGGAGGGAGCAGGCAGCAAAGTGAGGGGGTGAGAAGGGAACTGGCCATTAACTTATCAGTTCCAGGCCCTGGCTTTCTAATTGACAACCTCAGGGCTACTTTCATCACTTGTCGACTTCAAACCCACACTCAATTTTTCCTTTAGATAATGATGCAACTATAACAGAACGGTGTTTCTGACATATTGCAGCATGTAGCAGTAGGAAGATTTCCTCGGTGGCTTAGTTTAACAGGAAAGAAAAAAAAAACCAAACTGTTAAATATTTTCCACATCTATCAACTTCTCAAAGAAGCAGTTAGTAAGAAAACAGATTTTATGCTTCCAGTATGCTGAAGTCAGTATTTTGTACTGACCCAACCCAAAACACCTTAAAGGGCTTCAGCATTATTACAGATTCAACAGCAAATGAGCCTACAAAGCATTTGCACATAAAGCCTAAACAAATGAACCCACAAAAAAAATGGAAATGCACTCTGGATTAGAGAACTTAAATTAAAAATATGCAAAAAATAATGTCATTGACAATATACTGCTGAAATGCCACCTAGAGATTGTCTGTTTTTCACAAAGAAAATACAGAAGTTGCAGGAGTCCTTACAGAGAGCTGGAAAACCGCCTATGCTCCGGCAGGAATCAGAGCGGTCCACCGAAGGCAGCCAGTCCGTTTGTGAAGGGTAAGGGATGTAAGCCAGGTACGAACATTTACCGTATTTTGACGACAAAGAAAAAAACCCTACGTTTTGTCAAGTAACAGCATGTCCAAAGCACCTGGCTCTAACATAAACAGTCACATAACTGCCTTTTAATAGTGGATATAAAGGTTTGAGTCCTGCAATCAACCCTGCAAAGGCCCTGGGGTCATGCTAAACTCCGTGCAGTATTTGGGGCCCCAAGCACGTCAATTGCAGCAACAAAGGCAGCATAAGAAAACTGCATAATAAAAATAGGCCTCTGAGGCATGGCGCTTCTCTGGATCCTACATGGATTCTCTGAGGCATGGCAGGCTGGGTGCCGTGCCACATAGCCCACTGCTGCTGAAAACAATGCGCATGAGCAGGCGGATACCGAATGCAGGCCAATTAATAAAACAAAGATGCTGCAGGCAGACATGATGCACAGTCAGCTCTTGTCTTCATTGGGGTTTAGGTTCTGATCGTGCAAAGTGGCACCCACCTAACTGCAGCCAAGGGACTTCAATGAGGCTGTGAACAGTTCCGCTCACGTTGGCTGGACTGGGAGCCATTTAATATTACGGATCTGGATGGCTAACTTTTTTTCTACCATACGCTTTTGGGAAGTTTTCAGCCTTAAGCCTAACTGAGCAAATGACAAAACACCAAAGTCCTCCGCCACAACAGCCGACGTCTCCAGGCACTAACAGCTCCATTTTTGTCATGGACACTTGAAGCGTACCAGGGAAAACAGGACCTGTTGTGAGAACCAAGGCTGCACCTCCAAGTTGCCTTGGGCTGCCAAGCCAGCGCCTGTCAGGGTTCCTAGCTCCACGCAGCTGCAGCACGTCCTCTGTTTGGCAGAACGCACTGCCCGGCCAGCACCGTAACGATGAGCTTTGTGAAGATGGGCTGTGCTGGCCGATCAGCCACCTTGCTGAAGCCCTCTCCTCATTTCCAGTGCTGGGCTCGCTGCTGCTAGGCCTCAAGCAACGAGGAGGAGAGAGCTCTTTCTGCAAGGTGCCTGGCTCACATCGTGGGCAAATTAACTGCAAAATATCATTGCAAAGTCAAGAGAAATATATTTTATAGCCAAATTAGCAGCTCAGCACAACAGTGGGCTACAGCAGGAAAGACAACAAGCCCAACAGCTGAGCACAACAAGTGAGAGGGTTTTACTAGGATCATTCTCCATGATGGTTCTGGGGGCCAAAAGACACACCAGCACTAGGAGTGTGAAAATTCAGGCTATTACATCCCCTGGCAGAGGCAGGTGTTTGCCAGTTGTTAAAACCAATGCCACCTTTGCCATTTTGACACTCTCCAGCCGGCAGTACAAACCAGTTACCCTTCAGAGTTTGGAGTCTAACTTTTACAAGCCCGTTTTGCCTTCCCGCAGGCGCTTTGAGCTTATAAATGGCACCTTTTGGTGTCCTGAATTATGAAGGGCAGCTAGTCCTGAATTCTCCTGTCGCTTAATGATCTCACATAAAATGCGGTCCACAAAACTTTTACTACCGCTGCAGTTCAAATTCACAGGTGAAGAACCACCAGGGAAAGGATGCGGACATGTCTCTTGCTTTTGCTCTCCTCATTTTCCAGGTGCACGAAAGCTCCTGCTCAGGCTTTAGCGGTCAGTTAACTCTCAACGTGCAGCCTGATCTGAATAAAAACCGATGGTATGCTACCCCGATAAGCACTGCAGAACCTGAGGGGAAAACAATGGAGAGCAACACACGCTGGTGTCAAATTTAGGTTAAACACATGGATGTTAAAACTAATCTGCCCCTCCAAAAACTATCTAAGCATTTACTCATTATCTTTTGTTTTCCATAATTTTATTCACTTATCACCATTCAGTATATTTGACACTCAAGAATTGAACACAATATTTAATTAAAACATGAATTGGTTCCTCCCTTGTTCTCGCATTAACACTCGACGTTTGGAAAACATAGCAGACTCAGCAGCCAGAATGAAAATTCAAAAGAAAGTCCAAAAAATGAAGGACTCTGTTTGCTACAAATTACTTATGCATTTATATAAAAGATTTAACGATTCATGGCATGCCAAATTCAGTGCTAATGAGCCTTGGGTTGTGTTTTTCATTTTTGTTTGAATTTTTTTTTTCTGCTAAAAACAATTACTAGAGGCTGTTCAAATGCCACTGCATAAACCAGGAGACCTAGTAAAACTGTAGGTAAAATTGGCATTTTGTTTCAAGCACAGCTCAGGAGTCCAATTTGCTTGTTGACGAGCCACATATTTCAAATAGCGCTTGCATCTCCTCCAAAAAGGAAGCAGGGTAAGATGCTTTCAAAAAACACATCCGCAACACCCTTTAATTAAAAGCAAAAATTAAAGAGCAGAACCTCACCATTTAATTCCAGCATTCTGACGATGAAGCACCTTAGCCTTTCTGCTTCCTTCTCCACTTTCCAGTGTAATGTGGGTAAATCAGCAGACATGTAAGCTCTTCACTCTCAGTACCTCTTTAGAGAATACACATGCTCATTGGAGCTTAAAAACCTTCCTGTAGAGAATTACTGATCTCCCTCTTGACAGTGTAGAATTTTTAAGGCCTATTAAAACACTATCTAGTTATAACGGTGCAAGTCTCACTTTTTCATGACCTGGTTTCAAGAAACAAACAAGCAAAAACCAGTGGAAATTGTACACCATTATGTTTCACTGTTCAGTTATACAGACCCCTGTCCACCTCAACTACGAAATACGTCAAACGTAGGCATCCCACACCAGATCCTGCCATCTACCACACGTTGATGCTTCAGTCTAAGGGAAGTCCTGCGTCCAGCCTGTTGTGTTCAGCCCCTCTATCCATGCCTGTGGGTCTAATCACCCTTTCAGAAACCTACACATAATTCAATCCTGATTTCACACTGGGTGTACCGCTCCTGCCCAGCTGCCGTGGAACTGCTCCCTATTGACACCACTGCAAGTCAAGTCACAATCAGTCCCTTTGACTTCAGTTTTCCAAGTAACACATGCATTACTCCAAAGGCTTTCAGATGGCTTTTTAAGTGAAAACATCCAGGATGTTGTGGGTTTGAACAGGTCATCATCGCTATTTCCTAGCAGCTGATAAGACTAAAGTTAATTATTATTGCCAGGAAATAGAAATCTTCCTGTGATGAGCTAGCCTTTTTGTGCATATAAGCAGTATTTCCCATCCTTTCTTTGAATAACATTTCACCAACTGAAAAGCAAAAACCAGCCAACCAAAACCAACAGACTGACCAAATGAAAGATATTCACACTGCCTAACCCCACTCTCCAGTTCACCCCAGAAAGCCCATTGACAGTTTCAAGAGTGGGGAAATCAAACACTTTATTAGCAAGTCCACACCAGATAAAGCAGTAATTGTAGTTATACAGTACTGGAAGTGTAGCTACAACATAGCGTGACAGCTTGTTAGTGTTGAAAATATATAAGCTCTTTGTAATTGTGCCTTTGGAATGCCATCTGTCTTGAATTAACATCCACCTGGGATCATGTTTCGATGACCAATATGGACAGATTACTGGAACTTTAAAACCTCGCTTTCTTTGTAATTGACATTTAAACTGTTTGAAGTTTCTCATTAAGTCCTTTTTTACAAATTAGGTGCAGATGTATAAACCTACACGTACAGTACTAAGGGAAATTAGGTCACCTGAAAGCTCAATAATAAAATGTATCTATTAGCTGTTTAAATGCAATCAGTACATTAAAATTTAGAGATCAACTTTATGCCCCAAATTCTTCAAAGTTTCATCAATTTCCCTTTCATCGCTGCAGAGCCCCGATGCCAACCATTTTTAATTAAAACGGCAGAGAAGAAAGCAGGTTGGGCTGCTCAGCCATGGCAGCAGGTCAGCTCAGGCTCACGCAGGGGAGAAGGCAAGGCAGGCAGCCTCAGCCACGTCCAGTGGCAAGGGCTTTGACTTGCCAAAGCGACTCCTGAGAGAAGAGGCTTCCAGTCCAGCACCTCAGTCTCCGCAGCAAGCAGGGAAGCCTTGGCAAACCCACTTGTATGGCCTTCATGAGTCCCGCAGAAAGGCCACGCAGACACACGCAGGCTCCGCTCTGTTGAGGTGCTGGGCACCCCAGCAAGGGGACAGGCCTGCTCCATTCCTGTCAAGGGGCAGCTTTGTGCCTTGGGGACAGCACCCAGCAGCGGGCAGCGCCTGAACCTAACGCCATCAAGCACCTGTGGCCTCAGGCCCGCTCACCCTTTCCGCCAGTCACAGGCCTCACAGGATAAACTAGGCCGCAGCCTACATGAAATGCACAACTGCAAATCCTGTGGGCACCGCCATTCGCGTATCGCTTCTTGAAGTTATGCCAAGCGGCATAACCTAACTCCATGCTTGTAAGGATCGAGCAGTGATGGAAGAAACTGTCCAGTAAATGAGAAATGCACCATGAGCCAGACCTTTTCTGTGTGCTTAGACTGAATTATCTCCCCCTGAACATACTGTCTTCAGTAGCACTGGTTATTACAGTGATTTTCAGAGCTCTTCTGCTCACATCCCCTTATGACCCTATCCCGATAAGCTACCAAAACTCTTTGCAAAAGAAGCATAAACCCTCAGCTGGCCGTTTGCTGCTGCTCCAATAAGCATCCGAGCAACTTCTCTATGACATGGCTGTGTATGTTTGTGAGGTGAGCCAGCGTGTCCCAAACGGTGCCAGACCCTGGTTCCCTTAGACACAGGTTCCTTCCCCATGCTCATCCACATCTTCTGTTAAAGGAGGAATTCAGAGAAAAAATGCTGCATATTTTTAAAAGAAACAAAAATTAAACCAGTCTGTATGCAAGCAGACTGCAACACCTGTGAGAGAACAACAACTGACCAAGACAAGGCAATGTTTTCTGGGAGAGGACAGCACAATGCATTTGGAAAGGAGAACAAGACAGAAAGTATATTTGCAACCAACTCCGTTTCGCTCAGGCACTTATGACTGACAGCTCCCATTTTGCTACCCGATCCACAAAGGCAGGCAGGACCACTGAGGACTGAGGGAGCTTTAAGCAGACTAGTTGGGGTGCCAGTGGTGATCAGCTGTATACACTTGGCTTTGCACCCTGCTTCTCATTAGCGTTAATTAGCCAGCATCGTGCCTCTGCTGCTGCCAGGAGGAGAACTGGCTCAGGCAGTAGCTTCACAGTCCCTGATCCCGGCTATGGAATTGCCAGAGCACACACTGGGGAGCTGGTGTCAGCCCCACATCTTTCTGCCAGCTGCAGAGGAGAGCAGAGCTCAGCACGAAGTTAGGGCAGCGCAGACACCTTTAAGCACATCCAGGTGCGACGTATGTACCGTGTATACCCACTCCATGCCTTGAAGTTAGAAAGCTCCATCAGGTCCATCCCCAGAGAGAGGATCACAACGCCAGGGACTCAATCTGTAGTGTCCAAAGTGTCCCTCCCCTCCCCAGCGTGAACCAAGATCGGGTTCTTGCCTAGCCAGCAACACAACAACATTGGTTTTGGTAAACCAAAGTGACCCTGTAGGTAAACAGATTCTGCAGATGTTTCCCAACAGTTCTGCCTGATAAAGAATCTTTATCACCAGAAACTCACGGTTTTAAGTAAAATTCACCCCAAGGCCATAATCTTGAAAGACATACTTAAAAAATGTTTACAATATAAAATTAGTGATTTTTTTTTTTCTGACAAAGGTTCAGGAAAGAAATCCCTCACAGACTTAGTGCTTTATTGACATTCTTGGTTCTACACACTCTGAGCAGGATCAGCTGCCAGTAAGAACCATGATTCATGTCTTTCCACTTACATGCTGCAACAAAGAATGAAATTATTTCACCAGTAACAAAGAGGAACCCTTTAATTCACTAAAACAATTTCAGCTCTCATTGCATTAGCACCCTCCAGTGTCCAATCCATGAAAAGCATCATCGGTAGTCATTTGCCAAGTGGACGCAAACTGGTCCTGTGAAACACAAGCAGCAGCAGGTTCCTGGGAGGGAAGGTGGCAACGGGAGGTTACGGAAGAAACTCCCAATGCTGTAAAAATCTTCTGTTCCAAGAGCAGAAATTGCAGATGACACACGCACGGTCCCTGAACAAGATGTGACACGGAATTATGGTTAATCCTGTATTAGCTTCCAAGCAGACGTTCGGTAAGCCTCACCACGCCACAGAAGCGCATGGCAGCCGAAGCAGCGCTCCTCCAGCAGCGCTCCTGAGGCCGTACACATCCACACGGTGTATTCTGTTCCGAGATGCGAGGTTAACGGTGCCACTTGCGATGGATCTGCTGCAGGCATGTGGGTACACTTCTGCCTGGAACATGCCATGTAAAGAAATACATGTACAAAACCCTCTTGTTCATGGGGGAAGCAGACGAGCACTCAGGTAGCTGAGGGCAGCCAGGTGCCGCGTCCTTCTTTAACATCGCAAACAGCAAGCGCAGCAAGAACCCGCCACACAGATGTGCGGTGCAGGAAGTTTTCATACGCAATGCTTTACTGCAACATTGTCTGTGAAAGCACATTTAGAGCCTTTCGCAAATTAAAAAAAAAAAAAACAAAACAGCTGACTTTGTTACTCCAAAACACCTGGAAGGAGTTTTCTGAACTTTTTCGAAGAAAACAAGAAAATCTTTCCAAGGCAAAGAAAGCCCAAAAGGCTGCAGAACGTCACAAGTGAGCAAAACCAGATTATAACTGCTCTGGCTACTGTCGGTTTCGTCTGCCTGGTAATGGCACAAATACTCCAACTGCAGTCCCACAGTAACACCACAGGGACAGTAACATGCTCGTGAAGGGAGCAATGTGGCAGCTGTGAGACACACCACAGTCCAGACCTATCGCACCTGCCTGCTCCTGCTAAAGATGAGGGAGCTGCTAATGAAATCCAGCCAACATGTACATCAATTGCCAACGTCTGAAACCATCCCTGCATTTTCTGTCCCCGTTGCACCCAGCTGAGTGGTTGCCCAGCTCAAACATGAGCAAAGATTCCTCATGTTTCATCCGGCTCAGGTCACCAACAGCTTGGTTGCACCAAATTCAGGTCCTGGGAGGCAGCTTGTGGATTCCATCTGTGTGGCGGCCTTCTGGGCTCCAGAGCAGCACAGGTGACAGGGCGTGGGCAGTTCGCACCGCAGGCAGGCCAAGATATCTCCTGGGAGTCAGGCGAGGGCACCAGGGCGCTCACATCCCATCCCACAGCAGCACTGTCAGCCCTTTCTGACCACGTCTGGAAGAGAGCGGCCTCCGTGAGGGCACGTGGACAGCCGCTTCTCCCAGCCCTCAACCAGCAGGATGCGCGTCATCACCCAGCGGTCCTCATCTACACACTGCGGGCTCCTCTTAGTATATCCTGAGTTGGAAGGGACCCACAGGGACCATCGAGTCCAACCCCTGGCCCCACACAGCACCACCCCAAACCCCACGTCTGAGAGCGGTGTCCAAACGCTCCTTGAGCTGCGGCAGCTTGGGGCCGTGTCCGCTGCCCTGGGGGGCCTGCTCCATGTCCACCGCCCTCTGGTGCAGAACCTTGTCCTCACCCCCAGCCTGACCCTCCCCTGACGCAGCTCCATGCCGTTGCCTCGGGTCCTGTCGCTGTCCCCAGAGAGCAGAGATCAGCGCCTGCCCCTCTGCTCCCCTGTGAGGGAGCTGTAGGCCCCCATGAGGCCTCCCCTCAGCCTCCTCTGCTCTGGGCTGAACAAACCAAGGGACCTTAGCCGCTCCTCACACATCTTCACCTCTGGACCTTTCACCATCTTTGTTGACCTCCCTTGGATGCTAATAGTTTTATGTCCTTCATGACCACAAATAGCAAGGCTTCGCATTTATGATTCTGTACAGAGGGAAAGAAAAGGCATTTACATACATGCACGTCCTCCAGAAGTAGGCTCTAAAAGTAAGCTGAGGGCGAGAGGCTGGAAGATGACCCCAGGTGCCCTGCAGGACGGTGTTACTGGGGGCAGGAAAGCCTGAGCGGGATGTTATGGCCCTAGCACAGCACAAGCCAGTCTAACTGCAAGAATTTAAAACTTTAAATATTAAAATGAATTAACAACTCCACTGCTGGTTAATATGAGTACTGAAAATCTGCTTTCCCTCTAGAAATGCTGTTGAAAACCTCACTTAAATCAGCGCAGGCACAGCAGCCAGCCGCTGTGTCAGAAGTTGTTTCCTGCCTGGAGGCAATACCTGCAAGCAGAAAGCCCGGCATCAAACTCACACAGAAAGGTGTGGTGGAGGCCTCATCTTGTAAGGAGTGTGTCAACCAGAGCCCCATTCGGCACAGGGATCAGCTCTGTACAGGAGAACCTTCTGGGTTTGGGTTCGAAGGAGCCTTAAAGCCCACCCAGCCCCACCCCCTGCCCCATGTGGGCTGGCTGCCACCCACTGGATCAGGCTGCCCAGGGCCCATCCAGCCTGGCCTCGAGCACCTCCAGGGGTGGGGCACCCACAGCTGCTCTGGGCAGCCTGTGCCAGGGCCTCACCGCCCTCTGAGCGCAGGATTTCCTCCTAACCTCTCACCTAAACCTCCTCTCGGTTCAAAGCCATTACCCCTTGCCCCATCACCGCACTGATACGAGCCCCTCTCCAGCTTTCCTGTAGGCCCCCTGCAGGCTCCGGAAGGCTCCTCTCCCCGGAGCCTTCCCTTCCCCAGGCTGAGCACCCCCAGCTCCCTCAGCCTGCCCTCAGGAGAGCCGCTCCAGCCTCTGAGCACCCTCGTGGCCTCCTCCGGACCCGCTCCAGCAGCTCCACGCCCCCCCCTGCGCTGGGTCCCCAGGCCCGGACGCGGCACGAGGGCAGAGCACCGAGCGCCGAGCACAGCCACCTCCCCGCCCCGCCGCCCAGGGTCACCG
>VXAV01011178.1:264716-301974 GCA_013399715.1 Alectura lathami | reverse complement strand
CGGCTGGGGCGCTCGGCCGTGTGTCCCGAGGGCAGGCGGAGCGGGGCAGGCTGCCGGGCTGCCCCTCGTCCCCGTGCCCACCGTCACGCGGCCCGGTTTGCACCGTGGCCAGCGGGAGAGAGGTCCCCGAGAGCCTGAGGCGCAACAGGGCTTGTAGGAGCAGGAGGGTATGGAGGGCCAGCGCCCCCACCCCTTGCTGAGCCCTCTGGGTGCCCGGTCAGCGAGTGAGCTGAGCTGCGTGTGGCGGAGGCTCTTCCTCCCTCCCTCCCTTCCAGCCGGCCTCATCTCCGGGAGCGTTCCCTCTCAGAAGTCCTGCAGAACTGTTAACGAGCCGCACCGATAACCTTTTATTGGAGTCTGTGTGGATTCCAAGTACAAAAAGGCCTGCGTTGCTGCCTGAAGCTATTGCCCGTCTGCGTCCTCTTGACGCTCATTGACTGTGATTTTCAGGAGAGAAGTGAGCATCGGAACAGTCAAGGACCGATGTGCCTTCCTTTTGGCGTTGGGGACGCAAAGGGATGTCCTCCTCAGCTCCCTGTGGAAAGTGGAAAATAAGTAACTGTCAGGACCAATCTTGCTGAGGTTTCTGTGCCTCTCTCTGACTCCTGGTGGCCGGCCGTGCCACAGTGCCTCTGCAGTGCAAACGCTCCTTCGCACCTGGTCTGGTGATGCAGCACGGTGACCAGCAGTGACAGCTCCTCGGGGGCCTTGGGTGAGGTGAAGCTGCAGGGAGCAGAACCTACGGGAGCAGCTCCAGATCTAGCGCAGGAGCCCTATTTCATACATCAGGATATCACACCGCATGGGTATTGCGGTCCAGTTCAGGTAGTGTACGTGGCTCTGGGGGAAGGTTACTGAAAACTGCCTGCCTGGGACCACCGGAATTCAGAGAAGTCAAACATTGGCATGCTGGGAGGTGGCCCACAGCCTACGTGCTCTGTGCACTGTCTGGGAGAAATTAGAGGGGGGCAAAAAGAGGAGACAACTGGAAAGCAGAGTTTGTAGGGGAGTTTGAAGTGGGTAGCTGTGCTTGCCAATACTGCAGGCAGGGGCGTGTGATACTTTCCAAAACGTGGTGTGGTTTCGGTGTTGGTTTTCTTTCTTGTTCCTTATACGTCCCCATGTTTTATTTGCTGCTACACACTGGGCGTTTGTTTCCACTGGCTGGGAGCGGGTCTGTTTCCTGAGAGTGACGCACAAGGCCCACAAGTGCTTCGGGACGTTCTCGCCCCATGCTTGCTAGGGGAAAGGGTCACAGAGTGGCCTGGAAGCAGGACCCATGGACGACATCAACGCTGCCCCCAGGGCAGGCGGCTCGGGAGCCTCTGCTGCCAGGGCTGTTTCGCTCAACACCAGGCGGGCGATGGGGAACAGTGGTGGAAGATGGCTGCTGCCAGGGGTGGCTGCAGAGGTGCGTGGGTTGTGCTGTAGTTCAGAAGGCGAAAGGTAACAGGCACAGGACCACTGGGAGCAAATGCTCGTTTTCTAAACAAATAAAAATCCATCACAATGGGTTTTCCTACATGAAACACTGTCAAGCTGTGGAGGGTGCGAGGAGGAAAGTGTAACGCCTGCATGGATGAGGAGAGGGACGAAAAGCAGACTCTGTTTAATCTTATTTCAACAGATTTCAAAACTTGAAACGTTCTGTGTATCTTGCAGCAGATTATACGTAAATGCTTGTTGGTCTTAACATGCCCTTGGCTTTTATTTCGCAGTCCTCTTTCCCAGTACGTCTGACAGTGTTTTCACCTTGAAGGAGGTTCATTAAACTTGATGTGCTGCAGCGTGCTTTGAAACCCACCAGATAATCTGCAGGCTGTTGACACCGTAATGCCGTGGCAGTTTGTATGCCATTAAAATGGATCACAGAAATGTCCGCCTATAGATCCCTGGCTCAATACATTGTGTCAGTGCACGGTATAGATCCCTTAATCCATAGGCTATTATTAAAATAGTGGATTAGGGAGTTGTTTGGGATGAGAGCATGCTGTATATGTAACAAAACAGTTTAGCTGAGATTAGTATTTATTACTCAACAGAAAAATTGATTGAAGGATTCGTAGATGCTGATAATATCACAGCCTGGGAGACACTAATGCGTTTGATTGTTGTCTTTTTCCGTATGAGTCCTTGTTCAGACTCGAGAATAAAACACGCACTTTTAGTGAAAATGTAAGCACTAAAGAACGGAAGTAAACCTGTTATTTATTAAAATATTTTAACTTCATGCTAATATAAGATAGATGGCTTAAAGCACATTGCATGAAAGGATGTGCAAAGGACGTTCAGATGTGTGAAATAATAACTTTTAAAACATTTTTAAAGAGAGTTCACAAGATGCTGTACAAATCACTGTCACCTTCATCTAACCCAAAGTGTATTGGAAAACATGTATTTTTCCATGCAATTTTCTTCTGTCATCTGTCACCAGTCTTTCTGAATTTGTCAGAAAGGGAAGTTTTATTCAGCCATGTGTTAAAGTTTAACCGACTAACACGGCCACAGTTCTACAGACTTATCTTTAATGCAACAGAAGGTTGTCAACAAGCCCTTTCAGTGACATCTCCACATTAGGATGGCAAGCAGATGATTTGAGGATTACCAGGCTGCTGGACAGGTCATCTGGGATCTTAAAAATCTCTTCTATAAAGGACCAAATCTGCAGCCAGAAGCTGTTTACTGGGTGGAAGGGGGAGGGAAATGGGTTTTGTGTAAAAGGCGGAGACCCCTGGTTTTGTTTGTCTGCCACAGATCATTGTCTCTAAAGCTCTCTCTGTATAATGGAGAGCTGAACTCTGGTTGACACTTGTTCCGAGTGAACCACTGGGCCAAGCAAAATTTCAGTATTGAAGTGCTAAGATGAAAAGAAAAAGATATTTATAAAATACATGATATTCACTAGATGGTAGGTAGAACAGAGCATTTTTTTTTTTCCAAGTTGGGACATGGTAGTACCAAATTTCAGTTACACTGAATATCATATTTTAAAAAATTGTTTCTAATACCAGCTTTAGGATTTTTTTTTTTTTTTTTAATTCTGTTGTTGATAGTTCAGGTCCGTGTTACATTACAGCACAGTCTGGGTATTTCTGAAGGGACGTGCAGACACTTCCTTGTCAAGCAGACAAAACTCCCCATGCAGTTGTGCCGGTGCTGGAGATGTCTCTTCCGTGGGTTACGCCTCTGTTAGCTCTCAGGTGCACCTCCTGCATCTTTGCAGACCCTGGACACACACGACATGGTTTGTAAGGAGCTTATTGGAACCCCACTGTGCAGAGGGGCACAGTGAAAGAAGCTGGCACAAGGCATCCACAAGGCATCCATCTGGGAGCACGCGTGAGTTGAGTGTCGAGAAAGCGCAATGCTGGCTGTGCCCGGAGCAGTGCAGTGGAAGCTGGAAACCTTCATATTCTAGAAAGTGTCACCCGAATCCACGTGGAAGAAAAGATGGAGCTTCGGCAGCCTTTCCATGCAGCTCTGAAGGAGTTCCTGCCGTTGCGTTCAAGGAGCTGGGGAATCAGCAGGGGGAAACTGGAGGAAAAATACCTAGGTAAAAGCTGGTGAGCGTTTTTGAATCAGTTTCCCCACAAAGTTCTCTGTGAGACAGTGTTCAAGGAGCATCCAATATTTATCTCATCTGAAACTAAGGGTTGTACAATGTAGCTTTTACTTCTCATTAATTCTATGAAAGTGATTTACAGTTTAGCAGTTTGGATTAGGCTGCTGCTGGCTTCAGAAGTTACACTCCACTCTGACATAAGAACAAATGAAAGAAATGTATAAGAAGTCCTAGAGAAGTTAAACCTAGCCTACCTATGACTCTCACAATTCCCATAATTTTCCACATTTCACAAGTCCTCATGTAAAATGCTGCAGTACTTCATGCTTCCAGTGCCAAAGGGGAGGGAGAAAAAACAACAACAACAAAAAAGAAACCCAGGAAATAGAGCTCTGACTGATTTTTACTAGGATTTTCTCAGCCAGTAAATTTGGTGAGATGAAGAAGGAAAGAATCATATTCTGAACATAGTTCGTAGTCTGAATACAGTCTCTGAAACATCACTTAGATGCTGTTGCCTTCAGTCATGTCAGAAAGCAGCACGTTTCAAAACAGAACACTTTTTCAAAGGCCATTAAACATTCAAAGGCTAATGTCTCACATCACTTTAATGAGGTTATTTTCTCATTTTTGTAAAGAGAACAAAAGGATTTGGCAAGGGTGATAAGATTTCACGGATGGCTTTGATGTGAGAAACATGAAGCGAAATGATTTTGTTTTCATCAAGTAACCCAGGTACCTGTGCACCCCAGCAAGAAACAGAGACTTTTCATCAGATGAGTGGTGGGAAATCAGTTACGCTATGCCCCTATTCTGAAGGACAGACCATGGGCAGCAAAATGCCCTCAGACCCCACAGAGGGGTTAGGAATTAGGCTCCAGACCCTGAGAAAAACAACGATCCCTTACAAACAAGCAGAAGTGCTTTGCATGCAATATTATGTCTTGGTTAGGTTGTTAGAGACTAAATTTTCCTTTCCTATTTGTGTGAATCAGAATCGCTTTTTGTGTGTTCATTGGGTTGGGCTGAGGAGGTAAAAATGCCCTGTAGCCCCTTTGCTGACTGGTCTCCGCTCAATGCCATGCAACACAGCAGAATCTAGCCGAGACCTCTCTGAAGAGCTCAGCTCAGACAAGGTGAATGTAAATTTTGTGCCGGCCCCAGATCCCAAACTGAAGCATCTGCCAACTTCATCATCCACTGTCGTCTTGACCAAGAGGCACATGGAGCCACCGCAGCTCGGTGCGACAGTGACAAATATTCCAGGATTGCAACGGAAATACCCTTCCTGTTTCCATTTTTAACCCTCAAGTTTTTTTAACAGATGTGGCATGAGAAGTAGTAGGTGTCCCAGTGAGTTTCATGATGTGGAGAAGTGACATCTTCTGCCATGCATCATCAGTCGTTTCACGGAGATCATCTTAGGGCTATCAGAAGGCAGGAAATGTGTCACTAGAGCAGAGGGGAGGCCTCATGGCGGCCTACGGCTCCCTCCCAGGGAGAGGAGGGGCAGGCGCTGAGCTCTGCTCTCTGGGGACAGCAACAGGACCCAAGGGAACAGCATGGAGCTGCGTCATGGGAGGGTCAGGCTGGGGGTGAGGACAAGGTTCTGCACCAGAGGGCGGTGGGCATGGAGCAGGCTCCCCAGGGCAGTGGGCACGGCCCCAAGCTGCTGGAGCTCAAGGAGCGTTTGGACACCGCTCTCAGACACAGCGTCTGGGTGTGGGGTGGTGCTGTGTGGGGCCAGGGGCTGGACTCGATGGTCCTTGTGGGCCCCTTCAATGACTGATTCCAGCGCAGCACTGAGACTCTGTTTAGGTGGATTCACAATGTGCTGTGGTTGCAAATGACCTACCGCTGGCTGAGCACCTCCTGAACTGCCCAGTGACTTGAGGGAAAGGATCACAAGATCGATCCCAAAGTTCTCCAGTTCAAATCAGCTGGTTAAAGTATGATGTCCTGGTTAACCTAGCATGTTTGAACTGAAATGAGTTTGGGATGGCCTGGCGAACATGTCAGTCTGCAGATCCAAGGGGAACATCACCTCTGACATGCCATCTTTGGGAGTGTCGCTCCACAGCCTGGGAGGTAACCTCCTCACCACCCAAACTGGGAGAGGGCACAGATTTCACACTCCAGGTAAAGCAACTTTGGGTCTACCAGTCTAACAAATGGTTAAACGTTCTCAAAGAGAGCCTGTTTACCAGTATACCAATTGGACTGAAAAGAATGGATCAGCAGACCCCTATTTCTGCATGTGTAAGAATCCAGCTGAATATAAAGGCAACCTAGCTAGCAATGTGCATTACACTTGCAGAATAAGCCCACAGACCAGTTATGTTTGACAAAAATGCTTGTGACAAGGAGGTGTAATTCATTGTTTAGAACCACTGAAATGTGTTTTATAACTGCCAGTCTCTGACATTCATCCTAGTGGCAGCTACTGCTGCCTATTCAGCTGAAGTCATACAGAATCCACTGTAAATACAGAAGGTCTGAACATAAGACATCAACATGTTTGTCAGATCTTTGAAATTGTTTCCATCACTCAGAAGTCCCCTCCACATGTCACATTAGCCTGATATGTCCTATTTCTATTTTTAGTTTCACTTTCTTAATTTCAATCCATTCAAGTAACTCCATCTCAGACCTTGTTTTTCCCTTTGAAAACCCACTGCCATATGGAGGAAACATTAAAATTATTGGATCCAAAGTAAAAACAAAAGCAGCTTAGTGTTAGTGCAAGAGGCTTAAATCGAGACAATTAAACCCAAGTTAAACTGAAAGTAAAAATTACAAATAATTTTGGTCAGCAGATACACTCCATGTAGTGGCTCACATGTTGAGCCATTGCCATTGATAGGGGCAGCACACATTCTTAAAAAATACCATGACCTTGAGAGGTACTGGTACAGACTGCAGGAGAAACACCCAGCAGCAGTGTTTTTGAGAAGAGGCTGCCGGCCAGTTTCACCAGGGGGGTGTGCACTGCTGCGCACCGACGTGATTTTCTTTGACCACCATTTTGCCAAGAAGGACACGTGGTGCTTTCAGCACGGATGGGACCCTGTCTAATCCTTCTGCTGCACAGCTTTCCTCTCCTGTTTGTTTTAATTTTAATGCTGTGGTTCCTATTTAGTGCTGCTGTGAGTTATGGCCACCATGACAGACTCCAGCATGCCCCACAGATGACGGCTGGCACAAAGAACCATCGGGGTGTTTGGAGCAGCCTACACAGACGTAAAGGTGAAGAGGTGGGACAGACATGTCTCCGCGCAAACTGGGACCTCTGGCTTGTGCTGCATGTGGCAAGTTCGCCCGTTCCCAAGGCAGGCTGGTGTACTGTGCTCAGGCCAGCTGTGGTAGTTGGTGGGGAGGGAGAGCTGCAGCCAACATGGGATGATTTCAGGCATTCTACCGTCTTCAGGGGTCTGTGATGCAAGGAGACAGCAGAGCTGTGTAACAGCATGTCCGTGACTGCAGGCCCTGCAGGGTCAGCTCTGCACTGGAAGGTGGCCCTGCCCAAGCTGGGTTACGACAGCAGTTTTCCTTTTCTTCTTATACTCTGCCCTGTTTTTGATTCCATTAGCAAGAACTTCTTTAGCACCAATTTCTGCACCATGACTTTTTGAAAACACCTACTTCCTTCATATTCCCAATACATTTACCCAAACCCAAAAATATTTGATAAATTCTTTGTACGAACAAAATGATTTTTAAATACAATTAAAGCTTTGCGTCATCTTAAATTTTCATTATTTTCCCCAGATCCTTCTACCTCTCAGTCCAGCCAGCTCAGACTTTCTATCAGAACTTGACTTCTGCAACTGCGCTCTTCTGTTACTCTGGTAAACTTTCTGAGAGCGTATTTTTCTGTTTTCCCCTGAATATCTTTCATTGCTATGACTGGCTGTGACTTGCTTGGATTTCTGCAATGTTCTGTACAGGACCTAGGAGCGTTGCTGCCTTCTCTGTATTTGCTCAGTACGTGAGATGCAAAGTTGATTGGGAGTGGAACCTTTTGGCACTATTTTCAAGGAGGACTCAGGGGCTACGGTTTCCCCTTCCCCATCCTGCACAGGGATGGTCAATGTCTCTGTAGAGGCTCCTGCAGCGTATTTGTTTGGACGTTGTGCACTGGGACTGGTCTTACTGCATGCAGAAGCACATTTCTGCATCAAATTACAGGGTAGATGGCTTGCTCATGTCATTGTAGCAGCACTCCCAGGTGTCAGGTATGAAGATGGCCAGGAAACAGCTTCCTGTCCAACAAAACACTGAGACTCAAGTTCTGCCTCATTCTGTGCAGGAATTGTCTCCAAAAACCTCTGTCTGTAAAGCTGTTTCAAAGACAAAAAGATAGACAAATTAACCCTAAAATAATCCGGCGGTCAAGAAAATCTCTGAGGATTTACAGACACATCCCTAATCTGCCTGAATTTGTCTGCCTGTCTTGCTCTCTTCAGAAATTCTGTTCTGGATGTAAGAAATTTCTTCCACAGGCTGACAGAAGAAAGCATTAATTTCTCCTCTGCAGTGTTGCTAGCTTTGCTGCAACGAGCGAAGACGAGCAGCTTCTAACTGGAAGAACAGTTAGGACTCCTTGTGAGAACCTGCAGAAAAGAAGTACAAAACAGTATCAACATCTGTTTGCTCCAACTTGTAGCTCCTAAGCAAGGCCAGAGAAGAAACACGACTACTCCACAGCTTCTCGTGTTCTTGACACGCGGGGAGAACGGGCCTCCACGCCAGCCCAACGGCTTCCTCAGTAAGATCCCAAAGGGACTCATTCCCAGCACAGCTCTCAGGCAGGAGCAGGCGGCGTCCCACCTACCTCACGGTGCTCATTTAGGAACAAGCTGGCTTCTCATGCTGCTGCAGCAACAGCAGGGGCAAGGGGAGGCTGCGCTTACCTCAGTCTGTGCCCACCCTGCTGGCAGGTCACCATGCCCTTGCAGTCACGGCCCCGTCAGTTTGCCCTGTGCTTGTAAGTACCTCAGTTCAACCGCTAATTTTGAACAGATCAAAAGGTAACCATGGAAAGATGGGGAAAATAGAGAGTATTTTCTTCAATAGTTTTTCCAAAAATAGAGTCGAAAATTAAAAATAAATCAACCATCTTGACTTGGTATGATCAAAGAAAATATAAAAAGCAAGCAAACCAGGGTAGACCTTCTGTCAGCAGCAGCAAACCTACAGTTTGCTGAACTGTTCAGAAACAAGGACTCGACGCTACGGAAAGCAGGAGGCCAGGCATCAGCACTCACCCAGCCGAGGCTGGCGAGCACTCAGGACTCCTGCACAGGGCCCCTCTGAAGTGTCCCATTTTCAATGTACTTACAAAAACTATTTGGAGATAATCAAAGGTATTTGGGTGCGAGGAACTCATGAAGCAAGGCTGTATGTCTGAATACAGTTCGTTCTATAGGACCTTTCCCAGGCACATGGCCACACTGGGTGCATGAGAGAGCTTTAACATCTTCACAGAGACCTTATTTGAATGAGTGTTATTGTTCTTTGTCCTTGATCATCAGTGAACTTGAGCGTACAACTTCCTATCATACCCTTAACTCTGCTCCTACACTTTAAAAGTTCCTGCGTGCTGCGGCCAGCAGGTGATGCTAAAATCCCTCTGAGGGAAGGAGGAATTCAAACTGCATTTTCATGGGAGGTGCTGGAAGCTGGTGAAGAACGTGCTGCTATCCAAACACGATGGGCTTCATTTGTGATCTCCTGGCATATTTGATTCACAAGCAGTTAGCTACCCCACCTCACTGAGTTCCAGATGTTTCAAATAAAAGCAAGGAAAACCCATGATGGCAGTTATTCGACGACCAACCCACGAAGTCAGCTTTCCTGCAGTCCCTGCAGATTTATGCTCCAAGTGTCTGAAATCTGCAGTGTCATGCACTTGTGTACACGTGTACCCAAGGTCAATATATGAGGTAACAGAAGTATTTCAGCAGTTAGCTTCATATAGATACAGACTGTTACTAGCCAGCTGGAATAAGGAGAAAAGGGCATTTAAAGGTAAAAATAAGAATACTTAAGAATCTGCCATGATTTGTCTACTAGTTTTGAGGGGAAAAAAAAGGGAAATGCACCAGTTTCAAACCCACAGAAACACCATAATGGCTGTATCTTACTTCTACTAACCTAACTCAGAAACAGCAGTTGCAGATCTCTCTCAAAAATCTGCTTTCATATCACTACTCTGAGAATCTTGAGCACCTACAGTATTTCTATTTCAGCAACGCGATTCACGTTTCTCAAACTAAACATACACATTTGTGTAAGTAATGCTGGTGATTTGAGCCGTGGATACGCATACAGCAGGTGACCACAAAAACAAGGATATTAACAACATTCAAATACGTACTTCCTAGAAAGCTAGAGTCCCACTACAGCTCACAGCATTAGCCAAGAACAACCACTCCCCCTTTCCTGTTTTGAATGTAAACCAGGGGAAGATTCATCCGCCACCAGCATTTCCTGGTGACTGCGTGGAGGGAGGGGCACGACAACAATTCTGTCCACAACAGCTGAACAGGGCTGTGGTTGGGGACAGGCAGAACATGAGAGGTGTGGCCCATCCGGCAGGGCTGTCAAGCACAACAGTTCAGAGCATTACCTGAAGAACTCGTACATGCCAACTTCTAGGAGGTTAATAATGACAAGTTACCTTAACCAAAGATATTTTTATTGGGTTCAGTATCCAAGCATCATTAGGTTAAGGTCTTTTTAGAAAAGCAAACCAGTAAGGATAAAAAAAACAGCCTTATGAATGACAAATGGTACATGTAGATTGCTTTCAAATAAAATTTTATCAGGCTTGTGAAAAAAATGCCACAAGCCAAATGGTGTTTTGAACCTAAATTACTGAACGAGGAATGAATATAATACTACATTTTCCAAAAAAACCCCACAAATATAGGTTTAATGCTAGTCACCTGACATTGACATCAGTCTGTTAACATAAGGCAAAAACAGCAATTTGCTTTTATTTTTTTTAACCTTCATTAAGTACAATCAGCAACAGTTGCCATAGAGAATATGCTTCATCAAGATCTTTCAAACGCAAGATCAGCAGAGAACGCTGGCTCACGCAGAAAGACCTCCTCAACACATCGGCAATTCCGTAGCAACCTTGGTACCTGGGTTAAGGATTGGACTAGCGCTGCAGAATGCTTTTGCAGGGTGTGTGTGTGTAGTTTCATTCCCATGCGCCACAATCACGCTGCAGTGCCACAGCCATAGAACACAAGGAACTCGTGCTGCACATCTGGAGATGTGTCAACATACACAGAACTGCAGAAAAGGCCGTAAAATACTCGATGCAGTCTTTAAGTGTCCCTCTTCCATATGACTGTATTTACAGTCTGTTACACACTTTTAATAGGTAATGACCCACTGAAGACATTTTTATAATATTTATTAGATTATGAATTTATAAATCCAAGGACTCAGAGGCACATAGTTTAAAAGGCCAAGAACACTGAACTAATGAAGTCACAGAAATCAGAATATTTATGGACATAATACCAGTAAAAAATAAAAATCACATCCAAACTAAAAGCAACACTTCTCAAGAGTCATCCTTCAAAGTTAGCGTAATAAAAAGTTCTCATTTCCCTCAAAGAAAAATAATTCATCCCACCTACCAAGCTAGAAAATACTATTTACAGCTGTACTTTAATCAGAAGTATCATGAAGTTGTGTAATACAGCCACTTCTATTCTGCCGTTAGAATTTAACATCTCTCTTGAAGTATAGTTGTATGTACAAACGCATAAATATTGCGACTCTGATCTTCGTTACGATCTGAAGGAGAACAGGCTGTTAAGTCACAATACAAACGTGTTAGTGGAAAAAAGTGTTTGGGGCAGCTGCATACTCAGTATCATTCTCAAAGAACAGGAAGCCAATACTTCTGATAAAGCACAAGTTCATCACCCAGAACAGGTCTTTAAGTTATGTTAATGAAGATTAAACCTCTTCTGTGTTAATTCCTTACATTGGTTTCTTCAGTCAACTTTCACCACGCTGTAGATTTTGGTTACAAACCAAAAGCATGCAAAGAATCCAATTGTCCCTAAAAAATAAAAGGAAGGTTACACATCAGGATATATGCACAGCAGACATCGGTTTCTATCTGCAGTTCACAAATCAAGACTTACATACACGCAATCTGCTACCTGCAGTCTTCAGCACACCCACAGGTCAGGCAGAATTACAGACAGAACCTGGTCTTTACAGGCATCAACTACCAAATAAAGCACCTAATTTTCACAATCAGGAACGTGTCACGTGGAAGACTCATTTCAAGTCGTGCCATTGCTCCTCCTACACACTTGGTCTCTGCTACTTTCATTACTGCCCAGTCCAACTCCTTCGTACTGCTCCTGTCACATGCACGTCACCCGATCTGCTCAAATGGCTGCAGCACTGCTGTTTATTTAACAACCAATTGGACTGACAGCATCAAAAGAAGTTCACCTATCTTAGCTGTACTTGGAAAAGTCTTGGAAAATTAGAGCACTATGTTTATTTCTGCACAAATTAACAAAAGTTTCAAATCATGGTGCAGTTACTTGGCTACTTGTGCTTTCTGTTGAAAACACGTTACATGCCTTCAACAGTTCTAACATACACTGGGCAGCCACAAGGTATAAGCATACCCGAGCTGAAATTTAAGGGCGAAGACTGATTCCCTGATTGTTTTACCTGAAGGAGAATGTCTCTTTCCCAAGCTCCAACAGATAGGGGCTCTTAACAAAACTGTTCTTTGGAATGTGAAGTAGTTGCTGTAGGTGGGCTTTGTTCATCTGACAGCTCTGCTTCAAAAGGCAGCCTCAGTCAGAATGACACCGGACCAAAAGCAGCTCAGAACAGATGTTACAAGAACTTTCACCTCCCACAAGAACCAGGACAGGAAAAAAAGCCTTCAAGACTATCTGACTGTTGCTGGAGTACGTCTTAGAAAATGATCTTTAAAAAAATCACCTTTGCTTAAGATTTGGTAAGAGGCACAACAGCAGTGGCATGCTAACTCACTCAGTACACAAGCTCGTAAGGACCCATGAATGATATCCCCGTAATTCTCTCTCCTCTTCATGCTTGCTAACTACTGATGTTGAACTGACTCACTGACTGGGAGCCATCGCTGTGGTCCCAGCTGCGAATCAAAGATTTGTCACATAGCTCCCGGTATTTCGCCTGCTGAGTCTGATCAATGACCTGGAATGTGGTATGGAAGCAAGTGCCCGAAGCATGTGTTACACTGACAGAGCAGCAGGGCACCATCACAACCCTTCCTGATGCTGACGATCTGTAACAGATGAGTAAGCAGCAGCAGAACAGTTTTGATACAACAATTACGATTTTCTCTTTTTAGCTTCTTTATCGCCCTGACATAGGAAGTCAGTTGCCTTTAGAAGCAGTTTTCACTAAATTGCTAGTACGGATTTTCATTTAAGAATCTGGAGAAGACCTGCCTAACCCTTTAACATGCCTCTAACTTCTTCTAAAAAACGTTCTCTCAAAGCACTTTATGAATCTCAGAGGACTGAAAATATCTGCCCTTCAATGCATATCAAATGGACAAAATTATTCTTAAATGTTCAGAAATAGCACTGTTCCCTCAAATTACAGGATAATTTGCTCTTATGCTTGTGAGAAGTTGATAAAATCATTAAGCATATGATGCTTCAAAGCTCTAACCCTATGGTTAGTTTCACTTATGTTCTCCCTGAATTCCAGCACAGAAATGGAAGATTTCTAATAACTAAAGCGTACAAACTGTAACATTTACACAGCATGACTTGCATCTCCACTGTCCCACGTACATACAAATGACTACTACGGACAGCATCTGAGGAGGTCTCAGAGTAAACCACCCCTTCTTCCCATCCTTGTGAACCTATCCTGAAAAGCATTCCCCAAATTTGCTGGCAGACACTGCACAGCCAGGTGGTGATGGCCAAGTGAACGCGTGAGCAAAGGAAGGGGAGTGAGTGCCCTGTGCACATCTTACAGATGTCACGTGACACGGCTGGCTTGACAGAACAAGCGTGTGTGGAAGAGGGAAATGGTATGTGTAAGGTGCAGGAAGGCAGCTAACCCCAGTCTCAGCCCAGAAAATTCACTGTACAGTCCCCTCTGCCTCATACGTTAATGCAATTCTGGTTTTGGCCAGAACTGTTCTCTGTTACAGGCTGGCATACCAAACATCTATTAGAATGCTAATGACGCCAAATCAACTGATCTTAGACTTATGTGAGGCCTGGTTATTTTTTCATGCTACTTTTAAGTTTGCATCACATTTAAAACTGACCTACACAGACTCATAGAATCATTTAGGTTGGAAAAGAGGTCAGCAAGTCCAACCGTCAACCTGACCAGGTCCCATCCCTACGCCATGTCCCTTAGTGCCATGTCCCCAAGTCTCTTCGCTACCTCCAGGGATGGGGACTCCACTGCTTCCCTGGGCAGCCCATTCCTCTCTGTGAAGAAATTCTTCCTAATGCCCAATCCGATCCCCCTGGCACAACCTGAGGCCGTTTGCTTGCGTCCTACCACTTGTCTGTCGCTTGAGGAGAGAGACCAACACCCTCCTCCCTTCAGCCTCCTTTCAGGTGGTTGCAGACAGCAGTGAGGCCTCCCCTCAGCCTCCTCTTTTCTAAACTAAGCAACCCCAGTTCTCTCAGCCGCCTCTCACAAGCCCTGTTTTCCCATCCCCTCACCAGCTTCAGTGCTCTTCTCTGCACACACTCCAGCACCTGGATGTCCTTCCTGTAGCAAGGGGCCCCACGCTGAACACAGCACTCAAGGTGCGGCCTCACCAGCGCTGCGTGCTGGGGGACGGCCACTTCCCTAAGTCCTGCTGGCCAGGAGCATCAGCATACAGCAGTACACACTTGCTCCTAGTCAAACGATCACGCATTCTTAATTCTGTACCTCAATGACACTATTGCTGAACTTGGATCAGAAATAAAAGGTTAATAGAAAGGGCGAGAAATATGAGGGAGCGAGGAAGGAAGGCAGAATCTCTCATCTGTGTCTTCAGAACAGCTTGCTAATCAGCACACAAAATATAGATAAAAATAGATGATGTGCAACTTGCAAAACATGCAAGCAAGACCAAGAGAAGGTAGACTGACTATTTAAAAGATGCATGAAAGCAGGACCAACCACTTCTGGAACACAGGTTTTTGTACAAAGCTTTTTTAAAACGTTGCCATCCCTCTCTTTAACAGTCAGTAACCCAGGAAACTCCCTGTAGCCTCTCGTTCCTGTTCAACATTTACATTCAGGTGTGGACCACAAACTGCTTCGATGCTTCCTAAGTTGAAGTGGCAAGGTCTTCAAAACTAGGAATTAATATTCATTTCTAGAGTAACCATTCATAGATGTCAGTTCTCTTGTCCTCTTGGACATTTCTGTCCTTCTCTGTGTTAAGTGGAACTGAAAACTTGACTTATAACTATAGTGGAATCTACTAAAAGCTCTGATGGCAAGCCCTTTTGTGTTCTAGGAGGCCTCAAACCATAGCCTTTATAGATGTACACACAAATCCATACCAAAGCCGCAGGAATTATTAGTCGTCTTCATAAATGTGGAGCTTGAAATCATTTAAATCATTGTTCAGTTCAAAAAAGCTCCAAAAACATTACTCTGTAGGGAACACTGGAACAGCATTTAGTATTTTTCAGAATTTTCAGGAATTGCCAGGTGCCATCCTTTTTGCATGAGTCTGAAAGGAGATTTCTTGCATGCTCCACTCCAAACAAGGGACAAGCGTATCTGACTGAAAATTCCTTTTTAGTACTGAAGATGACAAAGGGAAGACTGTCACCTCCTCTCACTTATTGATGAGGAAATTGAAGTACAGCGCTGAAACCATGTGCTTTTCCAGAAACTTGCAATAAAGGTGACAAGGTTCTAACAACACTGTGTCAGAAAATTGTTCTGTCCCTGCCACTTCCTCGGTGCAACAGGGAAAGAAGGTATAAAGTTCCAGAAAAGTCCAAATTAAGACAAAAAATATTCTCTGCCAACTTTATTCCTCCTCCTTGCCCCCAATTCCACAAAAGCTGCAGTTTTTTCCTTAGATGGCACTGTAACTTTAGAATTGATGATGCATTTGAAGTGTGTTTCTCCAAGACAAAGACAACTATATCACATGGCTAATAAAGCAATGAAAACCAGAGATGTGTTTATTGAACTTAAAGGCTTCATGTTCAGACTTACCTGTGAAAAGGAAGAAGATCAAAACCATAATCATGGTATAACCAAAATACAAAATGGTGCTAGCTGTTCCTGTGATTTGCAGTTTAGAAAAGAAATAATGTATTGCATATATTAGGAAATAAACTGCAGTAAAACCACTGGTGAGGAACGAACGCCACTGCCAGTGATAGTCCTAGGTGGTGGGAAAAAACAAAGACATATGAGTAATATTGCAGATACCTCTGATGCACTGACCCTGCAAAGCTACAAGTCAATTTTTTCCTGTTATCGCTATCCAAAAGCCAATTTTTCATAGCCTTCATCTACAGAAAAACATATACTCAATCAATGCCGCTTTAATTACATCACTCACAACCAGAGACAGGAAACCTAGATGTTAGTATCAAGTGAACAGAAAAGGCCCAACCTACTACTGCAAGTGGTGGATTTGGATCGATTGATTGATTGCAGACTGGGCACATGCAAGAACGCGCTTGGATCAAGCACAGTTAATGGGCAAGTCTTCAGAAAACGGGAAGTCAGACTCTGAAGATAACACATCCAACTTAGGGGCACTCAGTGCAGGGCTTTATTAATTTATTTACAACTTGCGCCCAAAGTAGCTTGCTTCGCTTCGTAAAGTTCTGGTTTAAGGCCTTTAAGCCTTAGAATTTCTCTGAAGCATCCTTAAAGCAGTATTAAGCACGAATGCTGATGGAGATTGCTTACCTCTGCACATAGATGGAAGTAACAGAGCAATATTGTGGCCTCAGAACACGTAATAACCAGAATAATGAATACCAGAAACAGGAAGCCAAACATGTAATACATCTGGTGAGACCTATAAAAGAGTTTTCAAAAAATTAAAAATTAAAATGGACACTGTACTAATACTATTTCTTTGTAAACAGTAATTCCACCTTCACCTTAAGTATTCCCTTTCTTGCTGATTGTGTGGTCATACGAATAATTTGTTTTCTAAATGAAGAGTAAGAGCCTTGACGGTTCGGTCTGAAAACAGTGAGGAAGCAAGCCCAAAGCATGCTCCCGGCTGGGATTTTAGGGGAAGAACTGACTGCAGGTAATGAGTGAAACTACAGCTGCAGTGAAGTCAACATGACCTCTCCTACTGAATTCAGCAGAACTTGAACTTCACCTCACATTTCAATCAAAGGGGCAGAGCTGCAACATAACGAGACACGTCAAGTGCTTCAGCTGTGTGTGCTGGGCAGAGAGAGGCACCTACACAAGGTTCAGAAGCAGTTCAAAGATATCTAGTGGCTCAGTTGTGCCAGAAGGAAGAGAAAGTCCTCACAGTAGATTAGTTAGTCAGTGTGCTATGAGCTCACACCAAAATTCACTTCACACTGGAGTAGTTCTCAGTGCTTTATTTTTGAGATTTAACAGAATCGCTCCCTGATGCCTTTGAAACAACAAATTCTGGGAAATGTCTGCAGCAATGCTTTCTAGCCCAACAACAACAGTAAGAAAAAAAACACCCCCTCAACGTAATGTACTTACTACTTTCAAGTTATATGCTATAGGTCAGCTTCAGAGCCACTCCCACATGAAGTCAGCGGCACCGTGTGAGACACCTAGCTACCTGAGCACTGTGGGCCAGCTGGAGATTGCTATGCACGTCACAGTCCCTTCTCCACGCCTCAACAAGCAACACAGGCACTGAATATCTTCTACAGTACAAAGTGCTAAAAAGATGTTAACATTTAAACTTTTATTGAACCAGTATTCTGGTAACTGTGCATCCCTCAGCATCGGTCAACACATCTTGGAGAAGATGAGCTTTCACACAGAAATCATGATCTTTTATGACAGAGAAGGTTAATTTACATCGTGGTTAACTTACCAAATACTGTTCAGAATGAAGAACAACTGTATGAAGATGCACCCGAAAGGCAGAATCCCTCCCATGATAATTCCAGGTAACGGCTTTGTGTAGAATGATTGCTCAGGAATCTGACGAGGAATTTGGTTTGTGCGAACAGGGTGTTCGATCGCCTTCAAAGGGAAAAGGATATGGCCAAGTCGACAACAAGTCACTCTGCACCTCCACCTTCTGGCTTGCTTTGTGACATGAGCGCTGGCAGAAGTTTACTACTTGTTCTGACTATGCGCAGGCCCACCTACCACTACGCCCGCATTTCCTACCAGCCCAGCTGCCAGACTTTGCAAGGCAAACCAGCTCAAAGAGAGCTCTTACTGCAAACACTGCAGCAGAGATTTTGTACCTCCCTTTTTGTGGTTACCTGTCTACCATCTGTTACATAGCTGGAGCTCATTTCTCAGCTTGGGAGTGGTGGTGGCGCAGACTCTTGGTTTCCCTTCTGTTGTTTCTCAGGATTTACTCCAAGACTCACTTTAGGGTAAAGACTCAATTTTCTCAATTGAGAAGACTCAATTTGGCAATTGTAATTTGATCTTAATCTTAAATGCATAGATCAGCATCATGGGAATTAAAAAAAAAATGAAGGCAGATGAATGCAGACTTTGTCATCTTTCACCTTTCTTAAAGACTACATCAGAAAAATCAACAGTTTCACCTCAGTAGTTGCTGTATTGTATTGATCTTAACAGATCTGTGACACTGCTCACACTGCCTTATCAAATCCTGCTTTTTTTTTTTTCCTCCTCCAAGGAACTGTCTTGGTACAGTGCAAGACTTTTTGCTTGATTTTCAGGGAAAAAAAAAAATCCACTGAACGGCAGTTATGAAAAACAGGATAACTACAATTGACCTAAAAAGCCTCCCAGTAGACCGAAATATTCTCTGAAGGCATTCCATCAGAACTGCAGAGAGCTGGAACTCTGACCGCCTATATGTGAAAAAAAATACAAAAATAGCTGAACTTACATCTTCAAGCTTGTGGGGCACAGTATACCACTTTTTAAGCAGAAGAGAGCCACTTATTTCACTGTTTCAGAAGGTTTGGTCACCCATGCCACAAAGAACCCTCGGGCAAGTAAGAAAACTGCTCAGCTGAGAAGGAAATCCCAAGGAACTCAGTTACTGTCTGCCAAGCAGTGATAGTCATTTACAGAACACTTAGGTAAAGAGATTTCAAAAGATCTCGCAACTTGATCAGAAAATCACAGAATCATGGAATCATAGAATGGCTTGGGTTGGAAGGGACCTTAAAGATCATCTAGTTCCAACCCCCCTGCCGTGTTGCTCAGAGCCCTAGAATACCCTGCTTTGCCTCAGATTCTGTAGACAGTGGATGGGAGCAAAAAACAGAGGGGGAAAATTAACAACGAAACACAGAATCGCGTAAGTTGCTTTCCTTCATGCTTGGCTGGGTTAACAGAACTTTCTAGTAATGAAAGAAATGCGAGTTAAAATAGAGGATCACTGCTTTACCTGGAGCAATCATTCAGTCAAATACAAGGACAACTCTAATCGCTGCTGAGAAGCACCACCACCACTCGCCAGCTGAGCACCAAAGTCTTGGAGTTTCAAGATCAGGTACGTAATGCAGTTCTAGAGTGACAGGACTGGAGGTGACAACACCAACTACATGAGGTGCCACCTCAGTCATAGGCCATGCAGTGTGTTTTTTATATACGTACATCACCAAAAAACACTCACGTTTTTCTTGAAGCCGAAATAGGCACCAATGAACGTCAGCGGCACAGATATGCAGAACCAGAGCGCCAAGATAGCCACCAAAGTACCGAACGGAATGGCTGCTGAAGAGCCTTCTCCCCACAGAATGAGATTCATGATAAAAAAATCTGCAAATACAATTCTGAAAAATACATAACACACTTAAGGCACAGAAATACTCCTTAATATTGAAAGACCTTACCAACACAATAGCACCGTTTAAAGATTTTAGCGTAAATCCCTTACAACCAAATGACACAAAAGATCCAAATGAAGAGGTCAAGCTAGTGACTCTTTTGTGATCCGGTGGGACTGAACTCCAGCAGGAGCTGACGTTCCAACCAAGCAGTTTCAAGTGCATGCTTGTCTTAACCACGCTTCAGGGGAGGACCGCTTGCTGCGACTAAGCAGAAGAATTTAACACAGTGGCTGTACCGCACGTGACACCATGCAAGACCAACCGTAACGTGGTCAGAACAGCCCAGGGAGTAAAAGGAAGCAGTGAATGAGTATGCCTGTCTCAAACTTATCAGTATCATGTTGCTCTTTCTTAAATCAGTGTTTTTGCATGTGGAAGGAAACAAAAAGCTTACAGTAAAAAACAAATACAGAATCCCAGTATGACATGCCATTAACATAGTGATCTTTGTCAAACGGGCCTCCATATTCCTACAGGTTCTGGAACAAAGGGACAGCGTAATAAGATTTACTTTGGCTGAAGCTTGAAAATTAGCTATGCATGTCAGAGAAGCAATTTAATTCTTTTAATCATGGTTATATTCTCAACTCACCCAGGACAAAGGAATGATGTCAGCAGGACATTTGTTTTCCATTTCTCACCTCCAAATGCTATATTAAAACATTTGACAGTCATCAAAACATGCATTAAGCTCACAACTATTAATTTTCCAGTCCATTTAGCTGTTACACTTAGCTTGCAAATACTCAAATAACGTGCTATCATGTTCTAATTCCAAACAGTAAACTAAATCTTTAGTAATAATAAAACTGAATTCCCTCATCATCTTGCTTGATCACAGAGCTTCAAAGCAAAGAAAACCCCCAGACCAACGGCAGGAAAAGTACCCAAGTAAATCAGCTGGGCCTCTGACCACTTTATCTGTGGCAAAAGGAAGAAACAAATCTGCAGTGCTTTTAAGTCTTTAAAAATCAGCTTAAGCCTGGAATGATTAAGAACTTGAAGTTTTCCAGCACTTGACTGCAAGTTTCATTAGAAAATTGCATTGACATAAATATGTGAAAAGCAAACTAAGCAGTCTTTCTGAAATAATTCTTTTTTAATTCTAGAAATCTCACAAGTTAGCTTAAGAGAACATCACTGCTTCCTGTAAGTCTTAATGGCATTAAGCGCTGGGGACACCAAAAGACCAAGGACAGATTTAAAAAAAAAAAAAAAAAAAAATCCTTAAGAGTTTGTACTACACTGATAAAAAATTCTAGTCAGAGTACTCTCAAATGAAAGTATCCCGCTGGAATTCAGTGAAGCTGACAATTTCATGACATGCTCTTTATTTCAGGAATCAGAAGCGATTATGGCTAGAATGATTTTAATTACGTTTCTGTTCCTTCACAAAATCTCGGCAGAACATGACACTGGTAATTAACATTAACCAGGCATTTTCAACTCAGGCTTCACTTTTGAAATGCAATGTTGAAAAGGAAAATAGAAGTTCTGTAACCATTTCAGTTGCATTTTGCTGTGCAAGTCTCTCAGTACTTGATTTATATACTCTAAGGAAAAACATTTGTGTTGACATGCTCTATCCAGGGCATGGGCCACCATTTATTGTGACAAGAATCTCTCCAGAGTAGTCACTCACTGTCCTAACTATTCAGTTAAACTGAATATTCAAGCATCAGCTGAACTCGCAGTAAATATAATAGGAAATGTTATTAGCCACAGCTCCACCAAAGGCACAGGATTCAGTTTACCGTCAACAAACTTCAAAATATCCTTCAAAATACTAACTACCCATCATGATACGAAGACTACTACTACATGCAACAATGGGTTTGGCCTTACAGTCTCCTTCCATTTAAGTGTAATTGGCTTGAAGAAAAGTTCACTACCACATTACTGTGCAAAAACTCCCTACAAAATGCAAACTCTTTCCCCAGTGGCTGCCCACATAGAAGTTACAAAATGGTCAGAAGAAAGCAAAGAACTCCAATGCCAGCTGCCAGGATCAAGTTCAGAGTTAAATCCTGTCTCTAGGACTACGTTCAGAACTAAAATAGTCCAAAAGACCCAGCTCGCTTGGTCATAAACAGCCTTGTACTAGTCCTAGGTTGGTGGGCAGGCCTCCAAATGATGGCCAGCTGGAATGGGGCGAGGAAAACAGCATCAACTAACTATCGTCAGGTGCCCAGACTCCACTGGGCTGCTGCAGCTACAGAACACGTGACCATTCACTTCCACCTCCAGTCTGGCAAGCGCTATTCTCCCCAAAGCGGAACCAGGTAAAAAGAAGTGACAAAAATCTCAGGCATGCAAGCACTGAGCTTCATCATTTGCAAAAAGATGTGTTACCAAACAGCACGGACAGCTAAAGCTGAAGGCAAGTTAAGGGTCCCTGCTCCCCCAGCCACGGGAACACACTAGTCCAGAACTGTCAGAAGTAATCAGTACTAGTAAAACAGAATTTCCTTCCCAATTCCATAGATAAGAACAACCCAGGCTCTCCAAGCATGATCACATCAAAATCGGTTTAAGCACGTCAGTACTCTGTAGGTATTTTCTGCTGTTAAGGTAAATACTTTCTCCATCTTGCCCTGAGGGAAACTACAAACCGTACCATAAACCAGAAACAGCTCTGTGATGATAATTCACTTTAATGAATTTACGCCCTGTCATTTTAAATCTCTTTTACTTACATTTGTAGAACCTGGCAGCAATGTAACCTGCTGGAGTTCCGAGCAGCACCCACAAAACTACAGCACAGGTCATGAGAGCTCCCCGGTTAGCCGGCGACAAAAATCCCAGGCAAGCAAAAACTGTGAGGCAGAGACGCAGAGTTTCAGAAATCGATTACGCACCTGACTTAAAGCCACCTCATTGAGTGTACACAGAGTTTAAGATAAAAAGCTGCTGTACCAGCTCAGCTGCTTCTAATCTTAGACCTTTAAGCAATTTCTAGACAAAACCATATTGCTATTTTACATGCAATCAGCAGCAAAAAGGTCATCTCCACCCAGCTAACCCCTTCCCGCTTCATTACTTACACAGCGTAACAAAAGTCATAATTAAGATCTGTGTGCCAGAGCCCAGAAAAACAGACAGCAGCATTCCTTTTCTTGGGGGCCTGAAAATATCGCCGTGAACCAGCTTCCAGCCAAATTCTTCCTGAGCATCCTCCTGTAAGGGAAGCACACCTGCTTTAACGCAACAGGTCGCCACTCACACAGCCTGTTACAAAAATACTCTTTGGGGGGAAAAAAAAAAATCACATTCCAAATACATCTGAGGAGGCACACGTCAGACTTACAGTGGAATCCATCTGATTGTATCTTGCAATGTCTTTATGCAGAGTCCTCAACATAATCATAGCGACCATTCCAGACAGAAAAAGGACAATCACCAAGGAATTCATAATACTGCATTGGTTGAAAAATAGCAGTCAGACATCATTCAGGTTGCAGTGTAAAACCATTTCAGCACAGCTTGAAGACAAACTTCCTTCTCACCTAAACCACTGAATGTGAGTGTGAGGCATGGATTCCAAAATATAATCCCATCTTGACGCCCACCTTATATCTTTTTCTTCCTGAAAGAAGAAACATCAGTCTCAGACACAACCAGTATCCAACGTGAATTCACACATGGGTATTCATGCAAAGTAATCTTAGACCTAGTGATAAATTAAAAATTTAACTTGGCACGGTTTAAAAGTAATACTTTATGAGTAACAATTTAAAACAGACCTAAGATTTGACCGCAGAATCAAAAACAAAAAAAATTCTGAATAATATTAAGCACCCACACCTTCTTAGGGCATGAGGACAGTAAGCTAGCTGCACTTCTTCCCCCCAGGAATGACATTAACCCACCTGGAATTCAAATGACTAACAAAATCACCAAGAACAGGGATTTTTTAGCATACGCAAGTCAAGAGCATGTATTCAGAGAATAAGCAGCGCTGTACACAAAGAGCCACTTTTCAGACGTGGCTCTGCCCAAGCTCCCCTCTGCTCTCATGCAGCTTGGTTCCAGCCCCACCCAGCACACTGTTTATGTTCAGCTTATGCTGCAGGACAGGGGGGAAAGCAACGCTGCAGAACGTACCCTGTTAGTAGAGGGAAACATGTTTCCTTGGTGTATTTCAACTGATTATACTTATTCAGACCAAACATTCGTTGATCAGAAACACTTCAAAGAGAGCATTTCTCTATTTTTCAGAGTAAACATGAAAAAAAGAATAAATAGTGCTAATCAAGCTGAAGATCACTGCTAAGCAAACCATAAACATGAGGATCAACTAATAATAGAGGCCAGGTGTTTTTCTGGCAGTGTTCTGACTGGTTTTTTGACAGGTGTTTTTAAACAAAAGCACTTTGTAGTAAAGTAGTTTTTGAAAATACACAAAAAAATGGATTACAAAACACAGTAGCCAAGATGAAGTTCATAGAGGTAATAAAACTATTTTTGTCTCAAGGCAAACAACAAGCTTCCCAACCTCATCAACAATTCCAGGATAGCATCACATTTTTCCCCCTGCCTACACTGCCTCCTTCCTGCCCTGCTGAGATGACCTGACCCGTCAGAATGACGGAATTTCAGGGGAAGACCTCCACGAGACGTAACACTGTGCACAACACAGCAAAAAGCACATGCAGACGGGCATGCTGCTTGTGCAAGAGAAACAATATAGGTCTTAGGCTAATACTTGTGGTTTTTCTTTTTTTTTTTTCTTTTTTAAAATAAATTGCATTTATGCATATATATCTTGTCATCAGAATGAGACACATTTAAGCATCACTGCTCCCTGCAGCTGCCTGACACACTGTTCCTGAGCCTTTAAACAGAGAACAGAAGAATGAAGAACATCAGCTGCTTTGCAGGTTTTTTTTTTTGTTGTTGTTGTTGTTGTCATCACAGACATACATGGAAGGAAGACCTTGAAAAAAGAAAGCTTCTGCAGTAGGCCTGCCCACAACACTCAGTTGCCAGAACACACAATTTCTCAGACTTGAGAGCTTGGACTGAGAAATAATCTGCCAGACACTCTAGGCAGATGCGGAAAGTGTGATTCTTTTAAAACCACACTTGCCTTGTACAGGATGTGTGTGGACGTATGCGATACTGTAAGGCACATGCTTAGGTCCCACACCACTGCCAACATTCCAGTTCAAATGAAGCTTTTAACCCACAAATTTAATGCTCTGAAATAATTTTAGCTGTCCATCTTTGTAATTGGATGATTAATACCAATGATTTCATCTTAAGAGGTAACTTCCATAAAAAACTCAGCACTTACTTGAAAAGAAACGGAGTAGGTGTAAGCGATTTTGACTTCTCCGTTAGCCTTATTACTTATATCCATAGGTACCCCTGAGCAGTCGGGGCTGTCTGGATGAGTGTGCTTGTAACTGTGGGAAGAAAAAACAGACTGAAAGCTGCTCCACTAACAGCACTGCTAAGGTAGCATTCACTCACGCAGGCATCAGTTTCATCCACGCCTCTTCCCTTAATCACTAGGCTTGTTCTTAATGCCTCAACTTTCAGAATTCATACGGAACGCATCACAAATGGAGGGCTTTTTGATGCACAAGCTTTTTAAACAAAACTTGTCTCTTCTCAGACATAACTATATAAGAATACACTTTCTAAAGCAGCACATCAACAATTAAAGGAGTGTGCGTAGAACCTCTAAATCACAGGAAGTTATAGTACAGCACACTACTAACACAACTACTAACTTCTGCCAAACAGTTAGGTGTCAGGAAAAAAGAAGTACCTTTATCATGAAGCTGAACAAAAAAAAGGCAATGAGCTCATTTATAACATGAATACAAAAGAAAAGGCAAGATGGCAAGAAACAAGAAAATCAGTCGTGGAAAGGCCATACTGACACTACAACAACTGATGAGTATGCTTGTGACATCATTGCATTCAAATCCCAGCTGCCAAGGACATCCAATGCTGCACTTTGATGACTCCTGCCTCAGTCACCAGGTACATTTGGTGACAAGCCAGAATGTCCCCCAGTAGGGAACTGAGGGTTCCTTAACGCAGCCTACCTCTGGGTTTCATTTCATCTTTTTCGGCCCAAACAGCGCACAAAGATCGACGGAATTCAGAGTAAGGTTACACTAGACTCCATCAACCAACATCACATACCTGACCAGATTTCTGACTGGCAACAGGCCTCCAAATCAATACAAGGATCGGGGGATGGATCACGGTTTGATGACAACTTACTTTCTGGATACTAACCTTTTTGGTTCAAGTTTAGCAGCAACAAGCCTTGCTCCCAGAGCTTCATTTTCCACAACATGGTAATATATTTTTATGTCGACATGATTGAAGATATAAAAAGTATCTTTCTCATGAAATTCTGACTGAAATGATATTAAAAAGAAAAGAAAAAGATGCAAGAAGATCAGGAAGATTTTTTCACCTGAAAGCCTTATGCAGAAGCTGACAAAACTTAATTTTAGACTGCATAATTTTACTGTCAAGAAATTCTCCCTCCGAGATGAATGCACAATTCTGGGAATACAAAGACAGTAAAGTGCTTTATTGCATTAAAAAAAAAAATAATGCTTTGAACTACAGTTTAAGAGTAGAACTTCAGTGGGGATAACATAGGAACCCAGAACGTTCCATTTTATTCTACTGAAGCAGCAAACGTAATCGATAGCTACACGAAAACTTTCATAGCCAGAAGTGTTTCATAAATAATTATCTATTTTAAACACTGTGTATATTTTTCATAGATTAAACCAAACCTTCCGAGACAAACAAGGCAAATAATTGCTGTCTGTGGTAGAACCACCTCCACATTTGAAACCCAAGATGCACCGCAAGCAGCAGCCAAGAATGCTGAATAGACACCTCAAGCGAAGGGACGTTTTAGCTTGAAAATCGGCCAGTTAAACACGTTGTTAAATCAAAAGCTTCCACTGCCTACTGAACTTCAGTTAGTACTTCCTCAGGGCTGTGTCACCACCCCTTTCTACAAAGGGCCCTAGTGCTAAGACTGGTTTTATAAATAAAGTGTTCTTCTTCGGTCCTCCAATTATTCCTTCAGAAGTTATTTTCCTTTTATTAAGAACACGTATTTAAACAAGGTGACAAAACATTGCCAGACTACATACATATAGAGAGTCTCCAGAACCAATTCATTATGCAGGAAAGGAAACAAAACTAAAAACTGCCAGGAACTATCTTTTGCGTAAGTTCCATGAAGCAGTAGGTGACACCAAAGATCTGCTTCAGGTTCTCAGTCGTCAGCTCTCCATGGAAAAGGTCTGGGGTAATCTAGAAGACAGTCTGGATTTCCTAATGCGTTCTCATCTCCATAATGCTTACAGCGCATTTATCTGGACTTCCACCAGTTCATCCGAAAGGATCTGTCTCACAAGAGAAGCTTCTTTCACTCAGGATTCTCACGCTCTGCCTTCTTCCATTAGTCCTCATGGTTTTAGGGAAATCAGTCCTTCAAGAACTATTAATTTCCATGCAGAGATATCAACATGCCTACAAAAACCTGCTCCCATGAAACACTTCTTACCTCACAAAAATGTAAAGTTCTAGCTTTTGGAAGCTTAGACTTCACAGCCAATGAAGGACAGCATTTTTCTTCTCCTGCACTCCTTATATACCCTAAATGCTATGTGCACTCTTCTCTCCCCTTATCGTGTACAGAGGGGCTCAACAACGCAGCAGAGGAGACAGCTCTTAACAAGCTTAGATGAGACTCAGAAAATGCAGTACCTGCAGAGTTATCAAAACACTTCCCTAATTTTAGGGAACAACGGTTCTTAAGATAGTGAGGGCCCACCGGAGAAACAGGACATATAAGAAATGCAAGTCTTTAAATCAGTAAAAAGGGGATACTGAAAAAAACGAACTCAAACATACGTTAATAACGCAGGCATCCTTCGGATGGCCATCTTCTGTAATGTAACAGCCAATGGGAAAGCCAGGATTGCAGAACCTCTGGCCATCTTCAACATCATAGCACCAGGTCACAGGCATGTTGTCCACAATCCTGTGAATCATACAATGACATTTCATCATCTTTCAAAATACACAGCAGAATGCAAATAAAAAGAGACTACCTTTGCTACACTCCTCGCTGGCAGACTAACTACAAGAATAACCCTTAGTTCAGATCTTAAGCCACAGAGCTGCACCACTGACTGCCAGTCCAATTTAAAAACGAGATATAAGCACATCGCTGTTCAACTTTTTAATTTTTTTTTTAAAAGTCATTTTCTGCAGAAGGTGGGTTTGAAATAGGTGGCCTACTGCGTCACCACAAAAGCATTCTATTTACTGGACAAGTTCTACAGTCCCCTTACAAACACAGCTCAAAACAAAGCTCGTGCGCTCTCAGCTTCCTGAGTTTTTCATCAACTAACGCCCCCAAGCCCTCCTCTGCAGGGCTGCTCTCAGTCCACTCATTGCCCAGCCTGTGCCCATGTCTGGTGCTGCCCCGACCCAGGTGCAGGACCTTGCACATGGCCTTGTTGAACTTCACGAGGTCAGCAAGGGCCCACCCCTCCAGCCTGCCCAGGTCCCCCTGGATGGCATCCCTTCCCTCTGTTGTACCAACTGCACCGCTCAGCCCGGTGTCGACAATCTGCAGGCTTGCTGAGGGTGCGCTCAATCCCACTGCCCACGTCACCCATGAACATATTAAGCAGCCCCGGTCCCAGTATGGACCCCTGAGGGACACCACATGTCACTGGTGCCCACCTGGACATCGAGCCATCAGCTGCTGGTTTGTGGATGTGGGCATCCAGCCCACTCCTTACCACTGAACGGTGCATCCCTCAAATCCAAGTCTCCCCCATTTAGAGACAAGGATGTTGCATGGGGACCATACGAAAGGCTTGACACAAAAAAATGTGGGACAGTAAGATACAAAGAGTATCCTACATGCTGTAAATAGTAAAAATGCCAAAGAGAAAATATACTTTTAAACAGAGAAAGATACCCATCATGCTCACTTCTCCCTTTGCAAAAGAAGTACTAAAAATGTGTTTACGTTATGAAGTGTTTTAACTAGCTGAAAGATAAATCCAAGAAGAAAATCATTCAAGGAAGATTTTCAATTCATCAGCTACCCTTAAGGCATCATCAACTGCTCCAAGATGTATTCACAGTTTGATTAGAAAACGACACACATGAAGACATGAGACAACAGCCACTTCTTGTGCGCTGCTGCACCCGAAGATGACATCCCACTGAAACTTCACTGTATACATTGTGGTAAAATTGATCAAGCTGCTGGATAACTTCTCCATTAAATGTCTCATAATTACAATCACTGAGCTGCTGATGTTAACAAATACCTGATACGGTCTCATCAGGCACTTTTTGATACCTAATAAACCACTGAGTTATGACTTCAGACAACAATATGGAACCACCTAGCCTGCTGCAGCGCTAGGTAGCACCATTTCTTCAAGAACATCAGCAGATAGCGGAGAAAAGAGTGGTATGCGGTGCCTCTGTCCACAAAACATAAGGAGGTCTGCATCACCCCTATCATCAGCTACCATAAAGAAATAAGCAAGATTGACTCATAGTGACACTGCGGAGGAAAGTTAAAGACCCTTCCAAAAACACCATTTGCAGCTTGTCAGCAGACTCCAAAGTCTCCAGCAGAGCTGTAAGCAGCAGCGGCAACAACTGCGCGGCCTTGCTTCACCACGCTACTACCAGGCACCTCTAAGCTGCTGATTAGGAGCTATTCCAGGTGCAAGTTCCTTATACTTGGTCCTTGTTTGGAGTTTTACCTCCGTAATACACACCAGAGGTTGCTCTCAGCTTTGTTAGTACCTCCATTTCACAAATTAAAAAACAGGCAAAGCATCCACCTATTGCAAGTGACTTTGGTTGGGATAAAGGTTTTCCCTTGCACCTTCTGCAGCAAAGATGCCCAAAGCTGCCTTCAAGTTGCAATGCTGGAACAAACTGATAATTTAAGAAGCAAATCATTTTTCACAGTTAATCTTCAAATTTAAAATGACTTCAAGAGATTATACCCGAGGAGCAGATATGCTATACACGTGCTCTTATACGTCCCCCGGTAACACCTGGTGATGAACGCTGTCGGCCAAGGTATCACTACAGTTGTTGAGTCCAATTCAGTATGTCGGCTGCTAATCTTATTAAGTGGCCTTTAAAACCTTAAAAGTGCTTTTACCATCTCCGTTCCTCAGGAATTTTGTGACACATTGAAGCCTGATAATAAACCCCTATTAAATCCCCACTTACACTGCCTTGCTGATCCCCATGTATCAGAGCCCTACGCCATGCTCCAGGACCACTCATCACCAAATCCAGCCACTTCCACTTTGTGGAGCTGGGGCTGAGGGGGGCCTGTCACCACCGCAACAGACACAGACAGGGATTCCTCTTGCCGCTGGTTCCAAAGTTTTAGGACAATGGACCTGGCACTTCATCATTTATTTTTTTGCTATTAAAAGGACTAAGAATAGAAGAATGTACCTGAAATTTAAAGGGAAGTTTTCCCACTAAAAACAGAACTACACTTTCTGTGAATCGAGACATCTCTATCAAGTTAGTGCTACAGGCTAAAAAGCACACTTAAATGCACCAAGTACATTTGTAAACCAACTTAATCAGAATCAGAGGGGAAAGAAAACAGAAAAATACTTTTGTGTGTGATTAGATTGCTTAGTTTTTACTCAATTCAAAAAAAAAAAAAAAAAAAAAAAAAAAGAGTGGATTTGTTTCAGACAGTGACCGGATCACAGCCTTGGGAAATTTTTCATTTACACACTAAACCATACGCAGACGTTACAGGTTAAGTATTACACCACATCAACACATACCAGTAAAATTCAAAGTGATGCAAAGGCTATAAACGCACACAGTATTTAGTAGGAATACAACCAAACGGAGCATCTTTGAAGCTCTACTTACTTCAGCATTAGGCACACACACTCCAAATCCCTGTGGAAGGAGCTGCATCTTTCAGATCCTTCATTTACTCCTTGGTCCACTCACGCAAACATAAAGCTATTGCTTGCCAGCCACTCTCCTAATTTACCAACTTCCAACTTCCGCAATTTTCAATAGATTTCCAAAAAGATTTATATCAGCGGGACACAGCCTACCCCTAAACATGCCAACATCAGCTTTCAAGAGCAGCCAAAAAAGCACTCCCTGCCTATCCAGCATGGGGAGGCTGCATCAAAAAGGAAGAAACGATACGTATTAGAGGAAAAACATCTTATGACAGAGGCAACGTTCATCACGCTACCTGCATTTTTACTGATAATTTCAGAATGTTTTCATTTCATTAAATGAAGGCAAATCTTTCTTTCAGTGAAGCAGACAGCACATATTTGGAATCACCTGCGCAATCCTAAGTGTGCTTATGTATCACTTCCAAAGACACGCCCAAAAGAACAGCTCTGACAATTCAGTGCTTACGCCGTTCCTTCCACACTTGCACCTACAGGCTGCTGTGAGCACGAAACAGCAGCACACAAATACAGAGAGCATGGACGGGTACTTCCAATGTCCAGATGTTTCCCATCTCCTGAACACAGTGCTCCAAGGACAGCACAAAGCCTCTTGAGGAGAGCAGAGATGACACAGAAGTAGAATGGATCTCTCATGTCTCAGACTAGGCTAGGACTAACTTCTACACTTGCAGGTGGAAATAAATTCCTGCANAAAAAAAAAAAATATATATATATATATATATATTAAGGCAACAAAATAACTTCTGCAAAAACAGAAGGGTAATGGATTTAGTGCAGATGCGTGGTGTTGAATCTGTATTAACATGCCCATATAAAACGATAAACTAAATGAACCACCACCAACATATTAAACTAACCAATCTACAAACTGATGTCAACTTACCAATGATGTTGATAATTCAGTAGCATACTTTTCTTCAAGAAGTCCAATTTCTGCTTATCTTCTGGCTTTTTGGTATCGTATGTTTTTGTACAAACAGATTTACATGTCTCCTTGTTGTTGAAGGTGAACTAAGAAAATGAAATACATAAAGGGTTCTTAAAAAAAGTTTATCTAATGTCAGAACTTCACAAGTTTTCTCCCATACATCTGTTGTTACGTATGCTAATATAAGAAAAACCCTAAAAACTTTCCAAGTCTACGTACATTAACATCCCAGAGGAGGCCTTCATAATTGCTGGTATTACAAAACCCTCCTGTGATCTCAGGGCACGCTGTAAGATCCCTACACCCAGTCTCCTGCTGCCAATTACAGCCTGCTCTCTGCAATGGCTTACACCAGCCAGGTCACCAACCTCAGCGCAGCAGTGCTGCCCCAGGCAGGTTCGGTCGAGAACTCCCTCTCCTACAACAGCACTGGAGAAGGTGAGTTTCAGTCACTGCAAAGACTGCTTCTGATTCTTCCACTCTATGGCTGCAAGACTTTCAGACCTGGTTTCAAGAGCAAGGGTACTTAAGTCCCTCTAACAAAGGAGGAGTTCCAGCTGAGGAGCAAGAACCAGGTTCTGGCAGGTTCCAAAGAGAAAAGAGAGCCTCCACAGCATTTCAGGCCACAGCTTCACGATGCAAAGGTACAATTAGGTTAAACTAACAGATCTCTATTACGTGGAATTTCAGATCTTCATGATGGGTTTATCTCAAAGGACTTCAGGATCATGAAGATTCTGACCTCCTTTGGTTACATCAGAATACATGTAATACTAAAAAACTCGTCAGAGAACAAACCCTGTAAGGAGACGGTTCTATCCTCTCTCCAAACAGCACCTGACCAAGGTTTTCAGATGGACGCTTCTTTCCTTCCGCTTGACAGAAATCAAACCTGAATTACAGAAAAGATAGGAAAGTTAATAAAGTATGCACAGATGCACATGTAAGACCCTACATAGCACCCCAAGTCAATACCATAATGTAAAGGAACCATACAGTCCTCCTTCTAGACAACAGTTTCTTACTTGAATCTGCAAAGCCAAGTGTGAAAATCCCAGCCCTACTGTGGGGGCACCAAAAAAAAAAAAAAAAAAAAAAAAGCAACAATCAAACCTCTTCATCAGGTATTTCAGAACACACTTCATATTAAACAGGGGAGCATAAATGTTTCCTTAAGTGACCACAAATTTCTATTGCACAGGAATTTTAGCCAGAAATTAAGTCATCACATAGAGTTTCATGGCAGTCTTGAAAGACCAGCATGCAAGCCAGATTCTTTGGGAAAAAAAAAAATTAAAAATACAGACAGCTGCTTCATAACAAGTGCCATTAACAGGTTATTACTCTTCTATTCACCACATCTTTCAACAGCACGTCTTCCAAGATTTTTCAGTCTAACTTCAAGTGTACCACGTTTGTGTTCATTAAAACGTACACATCACCAGTACTTAACCTCTTCGATATTAACAATGCATGTATTTTTCAAAGCAGCAACTTTAGACAGTTGTACCAGGCACAGACGTACATTCTGCACTCCTAGGATGTGTACCATGCACCTCATTAAGACACCTGATGGGAAGTTCACACCTCGGTACCACTTTCACTCTTAGAATCGTAGAATCATGGAAGGGCTGGGGTGGGAAGGGACCTCAGAGACCATCTAGTTCCACCCCCCTGCCGTGGACAGGGCTGCCAGCCACTAGCTCACTAGATCAAACTGCCCAGGAACCCATCCAGCCTGGCCTTGAACACAGCCAGGGATGGGGCAGCCACAGCTTCTCTGGGCAGCCTGTGCCAGCGCCTCACCACTCTCTCAGTGAAGAATTTCTTCCTGATGTCCAACCTAAACCTCCCCTCTTTCAGTTTTAGCCCATTCCCCCTTGTCCTACCATTATCCACCTGTGTAAAAAGTCGGTCCCCCTCCTGCCTGTCAGCTCCTTTCAAGTATTGGAAGGCCGCAATGAGGTCTCCCCAGAGCCTTCTCTTCTCCAAGCTGAACAATCCCAACTCCCTCAGACTTTCCTCACAGGAGAGGTGCTCCAGCCCTCTGATCATTTTGGTGGCCCTCCTCTGGACCCGCTCCAGCAGCTGACTACAGGCCACTATAGTAAGCAATAATGCATTGATCTATAAAATGACAACTAATTTAGAAGACTAACTTAAATACATATAATTTAAACATTAAGCTAGTCTAAGTAGTGATTTTCAACCTACATGAGAGTCTATGAATCCATGCACTACTTCTAGAGTACCTGCAAAGAAAATGGGGAGAAAGGAAGCAAAAAACCATCCACCCACTTCCTGGGAATTCAAGATCTGCAAACTGTTGTGTTAGGAAAATAAATGGCCATTCCTCGTTTGGAAACTGCTGTATCAAGGCAGCGCTGACACTTGGAGATCAATGAAATTCATCCTGTTGGAAGAACTGAAAACTCAAACGGTACAAACGGCACAGCATACTTACGCGGTGTATTCATAGGGAAGGACAGACTCCACGGAGTCAAGCCTGTTCACAAACAGCTCGATTCCAGACTGAAAGAACCAAGATAATCAGGGGTTACGTTTGGTCTGTTCTGACTTGCATACACGTGTGACTTGTGTCAGTAAGGGAAACGAAATCTGTGTGACAAGTCTCAGAAGCGCATGGTGAGAAGCAGGGCCAAGACCAGCACTCCTCCTCTACCATTTGCTTCAGGGAGCAACTGACAACTCAGCTGTGGGGATTTAAACAAGGAATTCACATCAATACACTGTTTTAAGTTTAAACAGAAGCATTTTCCAAAGAAAAGGCAAGGATATCCACATCTACCTTCTTACACAAGTTTAGCAAAAAACTCCAACAACTTTTGAGCAAGCGCCTGCAATTCAGTCCGCTGTGGTTGCAGATGAGCGCTGGCTATAGCCACATCGATCACAGCCGGAGCAACCTGCTGCTGCTCAAAGGGAGACGTCTCACACTCTTCCCTCCTAGCCTCAAAAATCTCTTCCCTTGCTCTAGCACCAGAGCCCTGCTGTATTTCAACTGTTTACCTTAAGCTGGTTTGGCAGTTACCTACTTGCACGGCAGACCAATTAACATGGTGAAAACAGCGCAAAAATCGTACCCGCGGCAACTTCTAAAGAGGAATTTTTAGCAGCATGGCAAATTGAAGGGTCTTACTGTGCAATCAGGCAAGAGCCGGAGACTCTGGAGGGAGCTGGAGGGAATGCATGAAGGAGCAAGACCTCCCTCTTTCCACAGCAAGCCATCTATTTGTTTACCACAAACCAACAGGAGAGCTTTTCCTCCTTATGATAAGTCGCTCTCAACTAGCCCAAACAAGAGATTCTGGAGAAAAAAATATGCCATTGTTCACGTGTATCTGTAGCCCAGCTACTTCAGTCAGGTGCTGTGCCTTACTGACGCGCTGTACCTGTCCACGGGCTGGTCAGGATGCAGTTCCAGGAGAGGCAGGCAGCTGCCAGCTGTTACTCTGACTCACTCAGACCTTCCTGCTCCTCTTTTCTCAGCCCTAAAGCACGCAGACTTGCTGCTCACCTCTGGCTCATGCACACCTGTTGTACCTCTGTAGGCCACTGCAACTCACCAACACAGCAGCAAACTAGTCTGGCAAAAAGCTGCGCAGTCTCCCGCTGTGTTAATAAGCTCACGTGAGGGGTTAACAACACAGCTGGAGCAACGCAAAGGAAAACACCACCCTGCACTGAGACGGACACAAAATTTCTCGCTTCCAACAACAAGGAATGAGACTGCCCCAGCTGCTCACAACCACAGCCTTGGAGCTGTGCAGCCCAGCAGAACCACACGGAGCAGATCTCCACGTGCAGCCATGGAGAAGCCCACGGTGCAGCAGGGGGAGGTGGCCCGGAGGAGGCCGCAGCCCACGGAGAGCCCCCGCAGGAGCAGGAGCAGGCCCCGGGCTGGAGCCGCAGCCCGTGGGGGCAGACCACATTCCATTTCTGACTGTATTCCAAACAAAAATAGGCAAAAGCAGCTAAACCGAGTTTGGCCAAGCAGCTCAGAGGTGGGTAAGCTGTGCTTCTCATCATCCCTGTGCTGCTAGGTGTATGCCCCACAAACAGCATCATGTCCCACCCCACCAGAGGAGATCCATAGGGACATAACAGACAAACAGGGCCACCTGGGGATCTGTCTGTGGACCTGAATCCTCAGCTAGGAGAGAACTCAGCGTTATTACTGAAACGATGATCAGCGGTGACAGCTGGAAGAGCTCAGCTGGAACACGTGAGAAATGAAGGCTGTACAAGGCAGCTTCGTTTTACCCGTGTACATAAATGCTATACTGCAACAATTATCTGAGTGTGCACCATCCTTCCCTCACCAGGTGCTAGACCAAATGGGGAGAATTAGATTTGAAAGAGCACTTCAGACTTACCCATACACCTCTGTCTACCTTTGCACACAGGCTGCTTGGCACAAGGCAGAGGAAGACAAGAGGTGGCTCATCTCAGAAACGGATTTTTGCAGTAATACAGCTGTTGAGGTTATCCTAATGTGTTCAGCTAGCCACTGGTGGTAGACTCACATTTACTAAATGATAAATCCTCAGGATAAGGATTCAAACATTTTGTAGATACTGTAGATGAGCTAAAAAAAAAAACAAAAGCAACGACAACAACAAAAAGCAAAGATGCCTGAGAGAGATCACTCTGTAAGCATCTCAGGCTGGATGAAGAGACAGCAGACAACCCGGTTTACTTAGAAGCCTCCTGACACTATCCTACCCTAAACCAGGAATAATTTAAAAGCAGCAGTGTTCGTCAGGGATGCTGAAGAACTACAGACTGCAGCTTGAAGGTCAGCCTGCACTTTTTGAAAGACATTTCCTCAAGAGGGTAGCACAGCACGGTAACAGGTGGTGGATGCTCCATCCTTGGATGCTTCCAAGGCCTGCTTAAGCGAGGGTAGAGCAGACCTGGTCTGGCTGGCAACAGTCCTGCTTCTGGCATGAAGCTGGCCTGCGTGCTCTCCTGCGGTCACCTCCAAACACTGTTTCCATAATCCTCCAAAAGAACATCCACAGCGGGTTCTGGTACAACAGAGGCAACGTGCAAACAAGGCTGTAGGAACCTGTGGTTATGGGTTTAGCACAGGAGCTGAGGGGTCTGAACTGAACACACCCAAGAAAGAAGGGAAAATGGCAGCAAGCAACTTCTAACGCTCACCCAAAGGACCAAAGACTGTCTTAAGTACAGACCTCCTGATAGCCAACGCCCTCGCAGGTGTGTAGTTCAGTTCCGCGAACTTTGCTCGCCACTTCTGTAGGCATGAAAATGACTCTAAACTTCATGCGAGAGTTCGGGGTCAGGAAGCCTCTGTGCGTCAGACTCCGCGTACCAGAAGGCGCACCAAGCAAGGTGCCACGGCACGGTCGCCTTGCCCGCAGCTCCTGCCCCAGGTCGCACCCGGCACCTGTCACCACCGCGGGGCCGAGACAGGGGCGGCCGGGCTATCCCGGGCCGGTAAGGTAACAGGCGCTCGGGAGAGGCGCCGGGAGTGCCCTCCCTCCCCGCACAGAGCCGCGCACACGTCACCATTAGCCATCGCGCTTCGAGCCGCAAAGCGCTCGAGCTCCCTGGAGGCGCTTTTGCCCACGTTTAGTCACAGCGAGGCTGCCCCCGACCCCCCGGGGAATAAAAAATAAAATTAAATAGAATAATAATAAAATAGACAGACCCAGCAGCG
>VXAV01011178.1:212587-264166 GCA_013399715.1 Alectura lathami | reverse complement strand
CGGAGTGTGGTTTTAGGCAAGGTTATTTAAATTTATTTCTGTTTATTTTCCACGTCACGTGAGCCGTTCTTAGTTTAGTATAAGCATATGTTAATTCGTAATGTAAATGCCATGTGTTGGGTGTGTGTCAGCTCCACGTATTTAAAATCTAAGTTGTTCATCGAGCTGTCTCGTTCCTGAGTCTGATTCCTGCGTGTCTCGTCCTGTGGATATCCCGAGAGCACAATTACACGATCAAGGCTTGTGACAAGCGCAGCTGGAGGAGAAATCCCAGTTCCCTCTTTTCATTTAAAATTACTCATGGTTAGGGTAATCAGGTTGTAAATGACCCAGGTTCGGTTTCTCTTCTGCCACAAGGGAGTTCAAGCGTATCTCCCATTTCCCGGGTTAATATTGCAGGCAAATTACTTCTGTGGGCCTAATTCCATTCCTTTGCATGAGAGAATATTTAAAAGCCTTTGCCCATTTAATCCTCGTCTTCCTGGAGAACAGTGCAGAAGCTGCACGGTGAGCAGGAGTCACGGTGTGCTTTGTGACCTGTTTAACTCCCTGGTCTCGCTCTGCCTCCACGGCTACACAGCCTTCTGATTCAACGGCACTGCAGCGGGCGCTCGGCCGCTCGGCCCAAGGAACGTCTTGGTGTTTGTGATGCCAGGATGCTCCCTTCTTTCTGGCTCTGCGAAGGTGACGTGCAAAACCAGTTTGTAGGCTGCATCATTCGTTTGACGTAGTGGCTCCTAGGGAGCAGCTCTAACCACGGGTTGTATCCCAGGAATGTCCGCAGTCCGTGAGATCCAGTTTTGGCCTGGGCAGGGCCTCTCTCCTCTAATTCAACAAGAACAGCAGTGGGAATTTGGTTGAGGCTTTCCCCCCCCTGGACTCCCCCGCTGCAGGTGTCACAGCCGTATGTTACAACACAGTTGGGTGTGGTTCTAGTACCCGAAGAACAAGTATCACAGGTTTTATCAGCAGAAATTCCAAGGTTAACCAAGACACTGGAAAATGGCTGTTCCACAGATTCATACATCAACGGAAGCTAGAGCAAAGGAACAGCCTGTGTTATATTTATTGAGGATTTCTTACGATGAGAAAATACAAATAAAAGAATATCGAGTTGTCATAAACTGCTGGAAGAATAAGTGTCAGTCACTGAAAAATATTTTTATTATTTTTAATCAGAAACTCTGCAGAATAAGTTTTGTCATTGTGATTGATCTCAACTTTTGCTGCTTATGTCTGGGTTGCGAGGGTGCCTTCTTTTGGGAATTCGCAACACTTTTAGTTGTTCCTTCAGAAACGAGCTTTTAAAAGGCCCTTGTATCCTACATGTCAGTGGCTAGTGCCTTCTCCTCGTATGTCCTCTCCTTTCCTGGGGGGCACTGAAACCCACTTTTCTCACAGTAGTGCCTTATACACCAAGCTGTGGGGAGGCTGCCGCACTGTGTGTGGAACAGATAAATACTGCTTGCTGTGAAGGGTGCGAGTACACAGTTAGGGATTATTCTCCTGAACAGAGTTTAGGGCACCAAGTGGAGGCTCACAATCGGTTTATCGCAAACATTATTTGCACCAGAAACTGGAACCCAGATCTCCCTCCTTGCAGCTGGGTTCCCCTATGTAGAAATGCATGAAGTATGGAAAGTGTCTTGTAAATGACTGCCCTCTTTTTCTCTCCTGAAAGAATCGGCTCTAGTAACTTCACAATATTTTTTTTTTTTTGGGGGGGTGGGGGAAATACCCTGCTGATAAGTAGCCCTTAGACTGGTCATGTGGTTATTTTCACAGGGACGGAGAGGGACAGGTGAGGGCCCCATCAGGTGGGGACAGAAATTGATTTGAAGCCTCCCATCGGGCAGATGGCGGCGCAGTGATGGCGATGACCACAGAGTGACCACTGGTAGCCGTTTGCTCCCCTTCCCCCTGCAGGGGTATCAAGTGCGCCTGAGAGCTTCTTTCAGGTAAAACAGGTAATGGTTTGTTTGTTCACAGGTATGGTTTGTGAAGCCTGATGCTACCTTGACTTGAGGAGATCTGAGCAGTGCAGTCCTGCTGAGTATAAAGTACGTCTGCAAAATGACCAGGGACCAGTTTTTAGGGAGCTTTAATGCAAAAAACGGAGGAGACAACAATGAGGCGATAGCAGAGCAGGGTTACAGCTGGAGAGGAACATGAGAACTTTCAGTGCCTTCATCCTTCCGTAGATCTAAAGCTTCCTTGGCCATAGGGACGTGCCATTGACCATGTTACCTGTGGGACTGGTGGGAATGGAGGCGTGGCATGAGCTTCCTCCAGCCCCTGAAGATGGATGGCGGCGGCAGCAAGGTGTGGGGCAGTTGTGCCCTCTTTCCCAAGGCACAGTTCTCTGGCGGATGTTGGGTCAGGGCCATTGCAGAAGCTGTGCTGCAGCCTTGGAATAATGCTGCTGGGCTTGGTGGCATGTGACGTGTGCTTCTTGTCCAGGTCAGAGCATGGCAGCTTTGGTCCAGGAGAAGTCTCTCCTCCCCTGCAGCCAATCCGCTGCCTGAGTAAGCAGTCAGTGCAGCATTCAGACTATACAGCATGCAGAAACTTAGCTGGTTGTGCCATTGCTGTGTTTACTTGGTTTTATGACTTGCACATCCGTTGGTTGCTTTTTTTTTTTTTTTTTTTTTAATCTTTTCTCAGGAATTAACTTCAGCAGCTCCTGTGACTTTATGAACAGCCTCAAATTAATATTTAACACAACTCCATTCAGGCTTTTGGTGTGCTACCAAGAGACCTATGTCCTTTTCCAGCTATTGCAGATGATGCAAGAAATGTGCTAGAAGTCAGATATCTGACTCAACAAATTAAAAAGAAAAAGGAGTGCTTGAATGACATCAGAAGAGATCTGCCAGGTGAAGACTGGTGAATCTAAAGAGAAAATGCTGAAAAGATTATACAGCTCTCTCTCCATATTTCAGGCTAAATTCAGCTCTGCTCACCCCTTTGCGTAGGCAACAGGGCAGAGCCTTCAGAGAAAGAAGTGTGCCAAGGGAGATGTGGCAATGCCTTGCAGCAAACATAAAACAGGCTCCTTCAGGAGGAAGAGGAGGCACGTGGCACCAGCTAGCACAGGCTGAGCGGTAATGGCCGTGGGAGCAGCTGAATTTACGACTGTTTTCAGCAGTTGCTATATGGAAGGTTTCTGTGGCGTCTCTCTGGTGAATTTAAAACCAGCACAAAAGGAAGTGTGGGAAGATTGCTGCCCACCTGGCCCACGTCTGCCATGTTTGGAGCGGGCCTGGTTCAGGCTGCACCAATTAGTCTGCTCAGCCCGCGGGGTGTAATAACGTAATTGCTGTTACCGTTAGTACCACTTACAGGAATTAGGCAGAAACAGACCTTTGTACAGGAGAAAGTAGAATATATTTGCGGATAAACCAAAGGGGAGTGCTTTCTTTTAATAGCCCCATGACCCCCAAATCAATTAAGCTGTTACCTGTTCAGCAGTCTGCATGGCCAGTAATTCAAAGTTTCACTGTAGTTCCAAGGTGAAATGCTGCTCCTGGTGATCACTGTTTTGTGAGAGGCTTCCGATCGATCTGGGTACCGACCTATTCTAGAACATCTGGGAGCGGTCTTATGCCAGTCAGTGGAGGAAGTTAGGGGAAGCTGAATGCTGTCGAGAGGTTATCTGTGAACTGGCCACAGGAGAATCTGTTTTTTTTTTTTTTTTTCTCCTGAACAGTCTTTTTTGCATCTTAGACAAGAGTTAAACTAGATTTTTGAAAAAAGCTGAGAGAAAAATTTTATGTAATAACCTGTATCAAATAGTTCTAGTCCAGAAGGGGAAACGCGCAGACCCTCGCCGGCTGCTTATTACCGATCGATCCGTGGTCAGGTTTCTCAAGGACTCTGTCCTCGCCCTGTATCCTCCTGTGGCAGGATGTATTAACACATGCGGTCATCCACGTTCATGGGCAAAGACTGACCCAAGTCTAGCTCCTGGTGGTGGACTTTGCACCACTTTAAAACTAATCACGCATAGGAAGTTCAGATTAAGGGGAGCCTTCTGGAGCGGTGCTGTAGAAGCTGTGGAGCCGATTTGGGATGCAGCTGGTCTAGACAAGATCTGTGAAGGGCTGAGGTAGTTAAGTGCTTTTGAGACTTGAGTCTTTCCGTGGATTCCAGTTGGGAATTATGTGCCAAATTAGGAGCCAACTCTTCAGGTCCGTTGAGTGTGCATTGTGCTTCTTAGGTCTTAATTTCCGTCCCTGAATTTTGTAAATGGGTATTTTTTGACTCGCAGAGAAAGTATCTATCATAACAACTCCCCCCGCCAGTGCTACAGGGATTGCTCTACCAGATGCCTGACACTGTCTAGTCTTCAGTCTCCCCCAAAGACTGTAGAGCGCTCCATGGGAAAGCTGCTTAGAAAGAAATCTCTTTGCTTCTGGAATTTTATGCCCTGAAGAAGAGAAAATTTAGCTGTTGCAGCTTTTTATCCTGCTTATCAGTGTGATCTCACTGCAAGCATGACTGTTTCCTATAAAGGTTTAAGTTTGCTTAGATTTCAAAATACTTTAATCTCAGGTATGAAATAGCGTATTGTAGCTTGGCAGATAAATTACGAATTGTTTTCTAAAAAATTGGATTATTTGTTTTAAATCTGGAGCTTTTAAGTTTCATCGGGTATCGCAGTATTGGAAACAGGAGGAGATGGCAGAGTGCAGTTTGCCTGCTCTGCATCGCCACACTTCTCTTGTGACTGCTCCTTACACTAACCAGTCTGAGGGGAAAATCACAGCTCCAGTGCCAATTCTGAGGAATGTTCCCCCTGAAATGGAAAAAAAAAATCCCATGCTGGTGAAAAGCTGTCCTCTAATACTCAGCTTTTTCACACAGCAGAGGAAGTGGGTTCAGGGCAAAGCAATGCTGGAGTGCCTGGTGTTGTCCCTGCCTACCCCTTGGGACCTAACCTGTGCTGCAGCAGCGCTGTGTGAGCCACCAGCTAAGATGGTGCGTAGGTTGTCCTCAGTTATGCCACGCACCAGGCTGGTGCCCTCATCAGATGCTACAGGAATAGCTACGGGTTGTCTCTGTCCCACTGGGCAGCTGTGATGGGCACAACTCTGTGGCACAGTTGCAGCTCCCACTGGACTGCGGATGTCCTCCCCAGCATGACACTGGTGGGAAGGTGGCCTGGAGAGGGCTATCGCACGTGGCTGATCTGTGCTCTGGGGTCAGAACCACTGGTACCTGGCAGGAAACGGGTGGAAAGATCGTGAAGGAAGCAGGTGTCAGCTGGTGATTTGTGCTGGAAGGTGGCGAGCGAGTAACCTTGCTCCATTTTATGGTAGTGCTTCACCTGCAAGTGCCCGCTGTGAGTGAAATTGCCTGGGCCAGTGCTGCACTTTATCCATTTCACACTCAGCAGGCTCCGCAGGTGAAGCATTTCATCGCGGTGGTCGGACTCTGCTCTCCCCTTGACAGCCTGAAATAGAAAGTGGGGGCAGGAAGGGAGGTAATAAATGGCCAGAGAAAAGCAAAAGCAGGACAGAGAGCAGCAAGAAGCAGAACGCGTGTTAGATGGCAGTGGTAATTCAGTACACCTAACCCTCTAATTCTGGGGGAATATGACATTTAAAAGAGCTCTGCTTAGGTGTTTTAAACCTCACACTTAGAAATAAAAGAAGTGAAAGAGCTATACAGCTAGAAGAGAAACATGGTGAATTTTTATATTGCATTGTTTAAAATACCATGTAAGATGATGTGGATAAAGCTAGAAGACAATTTTCTCAGTCTTCACCCTAACAGAGACATATAGTGCCTTTTTCTGGGAGAAATACAGGCAAAAAAAATATTTTTTTTTTTCTGTTTTTCTAAATTCTGCATTTCAGAGTGTATATGCCTTGGTTTTGTTGTTCTTGTCGTTGCCCTTTCCTACTTTCCTAGGAAAACCTGTGTGTGACCTGCAGTGTTGCTGGTGCCACTTGCTTTAAGTTCAGCATCCAAGATCAGAACCAAGCAAAAGTGCTAACCACATCCGGACATTTTACTGCTGGGGAAAGAATCCCTTTTGTTTCAGGGACAGGGACATCAGCTCAGTGTTAAAGTTCACGGATCCGTCTGTTTCCAGCCAGTTATATCTGCATCTTGCAGGAACAGAGGGCAGCACAGAGCTAAAGAATTTGAGCCGACCCTCAGCTCCTTTGGGAATTTCTTGCTCGGAACTCATCACAGGTCTGCAAGACCATTGCTTCAGCTGCAGTGAGTGGATTCCCTGGACTAGGTGCCAGCATGCAGCAGGCTTGCACTCCGTGGCTTGGGGTCACTTCATGCACATCCCTCCTGTAGGATACGTCTGGCAGCGTCAGGCACTGTCCTAGTTACGTGTCTGGGAGGCGACTGCGCTATATGGTCCGTCCCTGAAGTTCCGGGGGAAGGCGGTCTGGGTGGCAACGGCCACAAGTCAGCACAGCTCTCAAGCTTCGGGAGAGAAGGGAGTGAAGGCAATGGGATAATGAACTTCAAACAGAAGACTGCAACCCACTCGAAGAATTGGTAAATGCAGTCTTGTGGAAAGGAATTTTAATGGGAAAGGGCGCCCTGGAGAACTGTCGGTTCCTAAAAGAGACGCTGAAGAGCCGATGAAAAGCTGCCGTGATATGGGAGGCACGCGGTGAAAATAGGGAGAGACCACTGTGGCCACAGAGGATCTTTTAATGACCTGGTGATGAAAAAGGTGGTGCAAAAGGTGGCTTCGTTTTTGCAGGCAGGCAATACAAGGAAAGCTGTTAACGCTTTCCCAGGTGACACTCTCATGAGCATGCTAAAGAAAAGTTGTCTTCGTTAAAGTTGGAAAGAGGAGGCAAGGGACTGGGCAAGCATGTGGAAGACAGAAGAAGAGGGCTGGAGAGGGAAGACAGAACAATGTAATGGTACACATCTGGGGTTGTAGTTTCATGCATACACCTTTGTCTACACAGCAGCGGTTTGCGATTGGAACTTGATTTGCAAGATCAGTAAATACAAACCTGACATGTGAAGAGATTAAGATCGTTTGCATGATGCCTTTTGTTTTCTCAGAAAAGGGAGAAAAGCAAGCAAAACTATTGTAACCGCTCCAGCAATGAAGTACGTGTCTACATTGTAAAGGGCAGGGTCTCTGAGAACCAAAATTCAAATGATTAAAAAAATCACGGGGTGTGTTTTTGTAATGGTGGACTGTAGGGGTTCAGCAGCAGGCAGGTTTGTCAGCTCCCAGCCACGAACTGTTTTAATGATGGTTTTTGGCCTCGTTTGCAACTGAGCCTCTTTCACAGGTGCAGCTGTCATCCTTTGCAAAGCAGTTTTTTGGGAGTGCTCGGATGATTCAGGGGAAGGAGCTGGTGGTCCTCCTGTTCGCTTTTGTATCAGGTCTCCTGAGAACAGGGCCCAGCCATTACTTTGCGTGCTTTTAAGATTTTTATCAGTATGTCTCAGTCAGTAACAGAGTGGAGGTTGCTCTAAAACTTGATTAAAATAACAGTCAGTGAGATTAGGGTGTCAAAAATTGATGCAAAACATCACCAAGGAGTGTTATTGTCTTTGTCACTGTGTGTAACAAAGTCATTGTAAATTAGAGGAATTCTGGAATTTTCAGATTACATCCCGATTCATATATTCCATGCCCCACTAAACTAGTATGGTTACGTGAATTACAGATAAGCAGAAGATTGCTGCTTTGATTTATGATTGGTGGGAGGAAGGTCGATCATGTGTGAAAAAAATCAGTGCAGTAATTTACATAGACAGGAGACACAAGTGTTCAGAAATTTTTGGCGAGCAGATAAAGGTGCTCTGAGTGACCTTTTCTCTGAAAATTGCAGTACATTTCCTGGGAGGATCACCTGACATACCACACACCATCACCACGCAGACATGTAGGAGCAGAAAATAGAGACTGCCACGAACAGACTCTCACCTGAAGTGTTAGTTTGCTAACAGGGCAAATCTCAGAAATACACACCATATGCAAACAGTCCTACGTGGCGGCTAGGTCTGTAAAGGTTGCTTTGGGCTGCTCAGGAAGAGGTGTTTGTTTGCTCTTCTTGGATTTGAACAAGAAGGAACACAGCGCAGAGCCACCATGAAGACGAAAGGTAGCACAGTGCCAGAGCTTCCAGGACCAAGATCTTTACATGTCAGCTTTTTTCCAGATGAAGCAATCTCCTACTAGCGTGGCTTTGCAACGTGCAGGACACTTGCAGTCCTGAATTAAAATAGTAGAAAGTTTAAGCGTGGAAAGGCTGGTTACTGCTCAGGTGCTACACAGTGCCGTGACCTAGCATGCTGTATTCAGAGGTATCCAAACTGGATACGTGAATGTTTGACAACACTGTTCCAGCACGGAAGAGTTCTTACACTGTTCTGTTTTCATATGGATGAGTGAGTGCAGATGTGCTGACGTTGTGTACAACTGTGGTCTCCGGGTTCGTGTATGGACCACAGAGCCTCTTAGTGCTGTATTTGTGACAAGAGCACCTTGTATGATCCAGGACCCACCCAACTGTCTCTGAGCCTGTATCTCTTGATACTGCCTGCCTTGCTATTCTTCTGTTCTTCTTCTTTTTTTTTTTTCTTCATTTTCCATACCTGCCTTTGTTTGTTTTAATCCTCACATATGCATCTTCCTTCATTTCCCTTCTGTCCATATGTTCTTCCCTGAATGGTCCCTCATCATGCAGCACTGCTGGCCAGCCAGCCAGCCCTGGCCCTCTCTCTGTCACTAACAGGGCTGGAGGTTTCAGGGAAGAGCAGCTCCTGTGGGTGGGGAAGTGCCTACGGGAGGGCATGGCCGTGGCCCACAGCCCTCTCCGCTGCTCTTTGCTCCCGCACTGAGCCGAATAACGAAGTGTTTGTTCCTGACAAGCAGATGGGAGGGAATTGGCAAGGAGCCCAGACTCCTTATAACTTAATCTCTGTCTGCTCAGCTGTAAGTAAAGAGAATTTTATCTCAAAAGAACATAATTCCTTTGGCTTTGGCACCAAATATTTGCTTGCTGATATCTTTTTTTCTCACACCGTTCTCCCAAGGGACCAAACGGAGAGTTGTATTTCCAGCTACAGGGAAAAATTATCTGGGGGCAAAGGAGGATGGGTGTGAGACCATTCAAGGCTTTGGAAGACCTTGTTTACCCATGCTGGTGGTACCAAGAGCCTTCTTTGTCTGATATCACCTGGGCAGGTGCCCACACGTGGATGCACAGAAACCCCGCCACCCCTTGCCGGCACTTGTCAGGGCTATAATTAGACTATCCAGTTAATGAGTAAAAGACACATCAGAAAATAGCTGCTAGTGCTGCGTGTAATGCCTTAGGCTACACCAAAACCACCAGGGCAGCGTGGGTGCCCTAAGCACAGGGCTGTGGTGGTTTCCTGCTCCTGCGCTGCTCCAGGGAGAGCAGCTGCACACATCCGTGCCGTGCTGCAGGGCAAGGGGCTGCAAACCCGCCTGGGACCTCGGGCCCCCACGGAGGGCTGCTGAGCTCTGCCCTGCTGTCTGCTGATAAGCTTTGGTGCTTTGCAATTCCCCTTTCCAATTACCAGCCCTGCTCCCTGTGCTGGCCGGGTCTAATGCATGCTGCTGGCTCTGCTGCTACAGGGGGGCTTTTGGGTCGAGCGGTGGAGGAGGTGCAGAGCAGGGACGTGCACCAGACATTCAGGTGCTGTCACCTCGCAGCACTCTTTGGCAGAGGCCCCTGGAGTTGTCCTTGTGGCCAAGGATTGAGTCACCTGGGTGAATGCTGCAGAAATGGCCCTTACAGGAGCCTCCTGTTGGGAAGGTCTTTTTACCTGGTAGGAGAGAGACATCTGAGCACCCAGGATATTGTGGTGTGTCTGTCACTGCAGGCCAAATGGGAGAAATAACCTTCTGAAATGGCTTGGGTGTGACTGACCTCTTTGGGTACCCTTAGGTTCCCATGGACAACATCCCCCAAAGCTTCTTTTTTTACAGCAATACAAAGGGAACCAAAATTTAACACCAAAACCGTGATTCTAGGTGTGGTAGGCTTGATACTTTCCCCTAAGATAAGCACATTCTGGTTTCTATAACATCCCCCTAAAACAGTTTGCAGCCCCAGTGCCGACCCCCCTGGTCTCCAGCCACCAAGCAGCCACCCTGATCCTGCAGCTACCGTCGAGCTGCTGCTTCCCTGTGCCCACGTGGAAACCTGGCTTCCTCCTGATGCGGGCAGGGGACCGCTGAGTGGCCCGCGTCCCTGCGGTGTGCTTTGTGCCCGAGACTGCTTTGCAAGTAGGACAGGTTGTGGCGGAGCTTGTACAGTGTGGCTCATGAGGGACAGATGAGCAACCAGAGGAGGGCAGCGGGCAGAGAAAACAAAAGTGGGGAGTTGGCGCCTTCATTTCTCCCCTTCCCTAAATTCTCTCTTCCCAGGGACTGGGCTCCTTACCCAGGCTGGTACCGAGGTTTTATTGGTGTGAGACTGGAGTCAGGCTCAGGCTGCCGCTGCAGGGAGCACGCTCCGCAATTAGCTCGGAAATGTGGTCTCCAGAGGGACAAAGGGTTTCTCACCGGGAGAAAGAGCTCTCTATGAAAGTGTCAGCTCAAAACCAAACCTTATCTGAGTTGAGAACAAAGAGGTTGCAGGCTGGGTTACAATTTTGAATATTTTAAATAACTGCCTTTTTGATTTTTTTTTTTTTTTCCCCTAAAACCATCAGCATGAATGTGTGTGTGTGAATTGTGAAGATCTAGCCTCAGTGTTGAAAGAAAAGAGGCAACAGCCATGACCCGGCAACTATCTCGAGACCCCTGTGGAAAGCAATAATCTTGAAAAAGCCAGTGCAAGCTATGTTTTCAATTTATAAATTAAATGCATTTAAAATTTATGAACTTTGACTGCATGAGTAACTACTTCATTAGACTTTAAGGCTGCATGTTTCCTTGGCTTTTTTTCATGGTAAAGTGAAACACATTTCTAATAAACATGGAAAGAGATTCCAAGTTAGAGTCACTACTTTTATGTAAAGGACCCTCCAGACTCATTAAAAAAGTTTACCACCTAAATAAAGCAAGCACACTGTAATTCTTGAACCCATAAAATTGGTAATATGTACACAATATTAGCCCACTCTTGCATGTACACCACTTGATATCAATGAACGACATACAGTAAGGGTTTTACTGTAAGGAAATTAGCATATAAAACTATGTTTGGGTAAGTCTTAGGCTGTAACGTGAATTTGGGAAACACGAGAACGTAAGCTGGGCGCTGCTCTGCTTTGCTGAGGAAGTGTGGCAAATTGTGTGCCCATCCTTGGGGGAGAGTGCTGTGGTGCTTTGACGCCCAAGCTTTGGCTGTAACTGAAATTGCTTCTCTAACTGTTTCTCCTAGCTTATATCAACCAGTTAGACCTCCTCCGACAGCCAGCGGTGGGGACATGGGTGGTGGCGTGGTGATGAGCACCATGCCTTGACCTGCTAGGCAAGGCTCAGAGGTGGCACCGTGGTGAAGGGAAGCCCAAAGGGCGTTCCAGCAGCAGCCTGCGGCTGCCAGAGGGGCAGATACAGATGTAGCAGAGCCACGATGTTGTTGGTGGGGAGGTTCATTCAGGCTGTACATGAGGAACGCCTTCTCTGCCAGGAGGGTTGTGCAGCGTGGGGACAGGGCCCAAGAGTGGTGGTGGAGGATCCTTCCTTGGGGGCTTTTCGCAGCTTGGCTAGATAAAGCTGCAACATATGTGGTAGCCCTGCTTCAAATGTGGCTGGGACTAGGTCACTTCCAGCAGCCCCATCCAAGCAGCATTTCTGTGCCTCCACGGTCCTTTTCTCCAGAGCAAGGGAGAAGCAGGTCCCACACCACGTCAGTTCACCCCATCAGAGAGAGAGAGCAGCTTTGCCAGCTCCTCGCTCCTGAGGGCTGGCCCCAGCCTGGCACCTACTCATACTTGTCTGTTGGGTTGCACTGGGGTCCAGAAACAAGCTGGCCTTAGCTCGCCAGTGTCTTAAAGCCACCAGTGTCTGCCTTCCACGTGGCAGTGCCTTGCAGTGGTCACGTCCAGATGTAGTGAATTGCCAGGCAGTGTACTGGCAGTAAACCTCCCCAACCCATATACTTGCTGTGGGCTAAGCTGTAGGAAACGGTAAATGATGCTGGAAGTTGTACCTTCAATGTCTGACCTTTATCCTTTCCTTGCAAATCCTTTCATTTTTCTCTCTGGCTCTAGGAGTAGCCAATACAAGTAAGTCATCGTCTGACAACAAAACCTTGTCTTGTGACAGGCAGGTTGGAGCCCAGTGATGGAGCTCTTTGGTAAGGCAAATCTTAGGGGGCAGAGGTTGTCCATACGCTGTCGTAAAACATCAAACCCACTTCTGAGGAACAACCTGGACCTCCCTTGAACTTGCCACATTTCCCTTCCTTTTCCTGCCACCGCTTACATGCTGCTGCATGGCATGGTGCAGGCGAGGCTTCACCTCATTTTCAAGTCTTGTGGTGACAAATCCCTCGTCCTTTTCTGCTCAGACCTCACCTCTATTTCCTGGCTGTCAGATTGAGCTGGAGTGTGTGCAGAAAATTTTACTCTGCCCTAGCAAAGCCTTCTGTTGGAGGATAATGCCTGCCTTGGTCTTTTTGTGAAGTCTTGTCTGTATGCTTTGCAGTTGGTGCTAAATTTGCATTTGGTTCTTCCCCTGCCTTGGGATTAGTGGCAGGAGAATCACAGGATTTGCTCTCTCTGGCAAAATCTCTCCTCTGCATGCACCCTTTCCCAGCTGTCCTCGGACAAGTGTCCCCACACGCTTTCCTGGCTGTCCCCAGCCTTCCCACAGTCCCAGGCTGATGCGGCTGCTCCTCTCCCAGCCTCCCAGCTCCCTAGGCCACAGCGGTGCTCCGAATAACATGTGGATGCCCCATCCCTAGATGTGTTCAAGGCCAGGCTGGATGGGTTCCTGGGCAGTTTGATCTAGTGGCTGGCAGCCCTGTCCACAGCAGGGGGGTTGGAACTAGATGGTCTTTGAGGTCCCTTCCAACACAAGCCATTCTATAATGCTGGAAATCTCACTTCATGGGCTCTTGCCTGACAGCAAGCCATGCAGCCCATCCAGAAGAGAGCTTTTCCTGAGCCAAATCTCACCCATTTGCAGAAAAGATGGGATTGCACAGCAAAGAGACCTGTTCCATCTCTGATTTCTTTGATACAGAGACCATATGGGCCACCAAGCTGGTCCCCACTCCCTGGAGCTTTTGTCTGTGTATATTGCAAGCTCCTTTAAAAAACAAACAAAACAAAAAGCAAAAGCCCCAGTGCGTTCACTAAGTGAAACAAGCAGGTAAGGTAGTGCTGCATATGGTGCTAGTAAAACTGCAATAGTGAAACCAAGCAGTCTTTGTATTAATTCTCTGGAGCTTCAGGTATAGCCTAATGTAATTACTTGCCCTACTTTGTAGCATTTTAAGAGAAAAGTGTGTGTTTTAAAAAGTTATATTTCCAAATAAAACAGTCAGGTCTGGAGCAGACGAAGTGCCTGATTCTGGTCCCTCTGAAGGCAACAGCAAAACTCCTGTTGACTTAAATCAGAGCAGGATTATGTCTCAAATCTAAGAAATAACAGCAAACAGAGCCGAGCTCTTTTTACGTTCACAGACCAGGCTACCAGACTGTAACCGATACAGCTCTCTGATACAATTTTCCCTACTTTTTTTCCCCATCTGAAACTCCGGAGGGTCTTGGCTCCACTGGTTGGATCTCCACAGACAACACTGAAGTTCAGATTTGTTTCTCACATGAAGACACCTGCTTTGCAGACGAGTGTAGGTGGGTGCATCCAGAGATACTGACTCTCACTGTACAGATCTGATGGCTTCATTCCACAAAAATTCATGCTGTACTTCTGTATTTCAGAACAGTCATTCTGTCAAAATGTCATAAATTGCATTTTCCCTGGTAATGTAGATTCAGAAGCCCTAAATGCTGAAGCCATTTACATCTCTGCAAGTAGAAAAATTTTGAGCGTTTGAGGGGTTTCTGAGAGGAACATTTGCTTCTTTCTGATGATTTATTTTTGCAGTTGTTTAATGTGTTTGCTAACTTTCCTGTTAAAGGGAAGTCAGTGATCCTTAAAACTCACCCCTGATTGATTCAATGCTATCTACATTGCTTGCAAGCTCTTATCAAAAGTTACACGATGATGGAATATGTCTTACTAGCAGCTCCTTCCCAACATACAACTGATAATATTTGTAAAGCCCGTGCATTTCATCATCAAATTGAAACAGAGTATGTGTCAGGTTGCTTTTATTTCTTGGATGTGGTGTGAAGTGGATGAAGATAGTGCTTATGGAAACTATTTTTCCCTCGGATGTCCAAATTCATCTCACTATGCCTATTTTCTTTAACTAGTCTGTCATCTCAAGGTTTCTGGAAAGTACCTGCTTTGTGGATAGAAGCGTGCCGTCTGGGTTGCCATTAATGCCTGAACAACAAAACAAAGAAACTGCACCATCCTTTTGTCTTTTCCTGGCTTTAATCTTGCCACATTGGTTGTCAACGGTGCAGTCAGAAGTGATGCCAAGCTGAAATGCATCGAGATCCTTGCGCTGCATAAACATTGGCTTAGAAGTACTCCGCAGACCTCACTGTATACCAAATACTGCGTGGAGAAGCCCTGCTGTAGCCATCTGGTGCCAGAAGCAGTCTTGTGTCAGCTTGCAATTCATTGCAGTTCACCTTCTCATATGGTTCCTGAGAGCAATGTGCTTTCCATCGCCTCTGCACGCCGTGTTATTTCACTTCAGGCGTTTATGGTCTCTAATCAGCACCTACCTCCCCCTGCTGGAGTTTGTCCCATACCTACAGTGGGTTTTTCATTCAGGCTTCTCCCAGCCTGCTTTCAATCACACTGGTCACGTGCGTCCAGAGGTAGATGAGAAGCAGATTTTATTAAATTGGCATAAAACGCAGTAAAGCTGCACTGGCTTTTGATAATTTCAGCCCTATGATTTGCGGTGTTTATCATCAAGGTTTTCCTATTGATTCCATGCAGCCGCTGTAGGAGATCACCCTGTAAGCGCAGGGAGGGAAATACCTTGTAGTCCTGCACTAACAGCCCAATGCGAGGTGCAGGGCACCATGTCTGGCTCTGGGTCTGCCCCTGCAATGTCCAGCAAAGGATGGGGGCTTGGGAACTATCCTGCACCTGAAGTGGCACCTGCAGTGGTCGAAAATTGCAGGAACCAGTCCTTGGCTGGGCTGTACAGGCACACTCAAGTGCCCTAGTGAGCAAGAGGGGCTGCTGAGTTCACACTCAGCGGGACTAGAGAGGCACGTGGGCAGGGGCTGGCACTGGACCTTCACCTCCCTCTGCTTTATGTCCCCCAGCTGTCAAGAAGATGCCTTGGGAAAGGCAGCAACATTTACTCTGGCTGTGAGGTCTGGGGCTTGCAGGCACCACGTGGGCAGCGACACCGGGTGATTCTTTACGCGATGCAGTACCCACCGGTCCTGCTGCCCTCATGGAGGTATGCTTCCTCCTCTTGGTGTCTTTCCTCCTTCCTCCTCCACGTGCCCACACCTGTGTAACAAGGACTGTCCCTGGCAATAAACTCAAACACAGCACCTGCACCAGCACCTTTTTATTTACCAGGAAGCAACAATGACTAATGTTAACTGAGGTAAAGGGTGACAGGAGTGCAGCTGCCTCCTCCAGATGCTCCAGCCCAGCACTGCTCCTGCTTGGCCGCTGGGGCCCAGCCTGGGGATCCAGGGTCTCAGCTCAGGCTGGGGGATGTGGCTGCTGCCTTCCCCTTTGCAGGTTCTACAGCTGGCAAAGCTGAGCACGTATCCCAGAGACACGCAGACAGAGGCAGGACACTGACATGGCCGGTCACACAGGCTGCCCCAGTCAGGGGCTGCCTTCAACAGGGCTCATACAAAACGCAGACACAGACAGCTGAGACCCTTTCCTCCTCTCCAGCTGGTAGAGATAGCACTAGTGCAGGCACACACACTGTGCTCTCCAGGTTCACAAGCACACACACACATTTGTGGATCCTCTCAGTACTTGCAGAGCCCCTCTGTCCATCCAGCACCCCTGCCTAGATCCTTGGCTTCTTACCTGCTTCACAGGTCACCTACTCACCAGCTAGTCCAGCTTGAAGTTTGCTGCTGAATGCACATGCACACCCATGCACACTGGGCTGGGCGAGATACATGGCCTTCACAGCAGCTGGCACTTGGCACACAGGCCCTGCTCTAGCCATCAGTGCAGAGCCCGCACTCCCTCACTCACCTGCCCCCCCCAGCAGCTGGTTTGGGAGCACAAACTGCTCTGGTCCCATGGCTGGGAGCAGAACACCCCATTCTATCCAGCAGCCGGTGCCAGGACCCCACTTGCACCAGTAGCTGGCACCACAGCCCTTGGGCCTACACCCCCCGCCTGGCTCCATTGGCTGGCCCTGAGGCTCACTCACCCACATCCAGGTCTCACCAGTAGCTGGCACTTAATCCATGCACGCATGCATACAGAAGAGAGGGTATGGATATGCAGGGGGAGAGTTAAGAAAAGATGTAATGGGAGAAAAATATAAGAAGACAGAAATGAATGTGGTGATCAGGTGCAGGGCTCAGCTAGGCAATCGTGCTGACCAGCCCTGTTGTACACACAGTTAGCCCTCTTCTGCCCTTTTCTACCGATCCCCCCTCTTTGTGCCTCCTGCTTCCCTTCCCTCTGCACACCCCCATGGGCTGCAGAGCTCTGCAGTGCCTGCACCCTCCCAGCCCAGCCCCCTGGTCACAGTATTACCAGCTGCAAGGCTCATCCTTGCTGGAAGTGGCACCTGTAGCTCGTTACCCTGCCAATTAGTGACTGGGAAGCTTGGCTCCAGTGGTTGCCTCCCAGCTTAGAAATCCTCCATCTGCTAACCCCGCTGGCATAAATATTGCCACAGTCTCACAGCTCTCACACATTCGTGTGACTGTCCAGGCTTGGTGCCCATCACTGCCTCCCTCTCTTACTGTCCCTTGCTGCCTTGGGAAAGGCCCCTGGCCATGTACCCTCAGAGCAGCAGACGCTCTCCTACATGGCCTTACAACTAAGGAGGTGCCAGGCAGCTGGACATCTGCAGAACCACCTGCAACCACCTGTACAAATGCAAGCCACTAGGATGTGCCTGCAAAGCATGTCGGTAACGCTCTGGGGACATGGAAGCACCTGCTGGCCTGTGGAAGAGCAGTGGGTCCGATGAGGGGTGGACGTCAGGGTCCCTGTGGAGCAGTGTCCTCCTCACGATGCATGGTCCTGCACCTCCTCCTCCAGCAAGCCCCAGCAGACTGGGGCTGGAAGCATGCTTCCATGCTTCCATGCTTCCAAGCTTCCAAGCATGGCTGGAAACCAGGTGCTCAGTGACTGCCTGGTAGGGCAGGTGTGTTAAACTTTCCCTAGTGAAAGCTAGACTCATTTGTGAAATAAAACAGCTCAGGCCTTTGAACTGCCGAGGTGTGATAAAAGAAGCGGCACCACTTTATGAGCTGGAAAAGCAAAGACGCGCCTGTCCCTGTCTCTGATGAACTCTGCATATGAAGTGGCAGCAGCTAAATGCTGTCAGGCGTCTGCAGCACACAGCCGCCCTTCCTCCTCACGATGCCGGCGGCGCATTCCACGTCTCCTGCTCCCACGCGGGGCTGTCTGCCTCCTCTCTTGATAGTGCCGGTGCGAGGGCAGCGGGTGATGCTGGCGAGGAAAGCGAGAGTGGGTTTGCTCGGTGTCAGCCGTGATTGCTGCCAGCATTTCCGCCAGCTAACTAAGGAGCTAGCCACTAAAAACAAATCCCGCTCTCAGTTTCACTGCTGAAATCGAGGGTGTTGCGTCTGGTTTCTAATGGGAGCGATAGCGGGGTGAAAGGGCTGTGAATAATTTCTCTCTAGCAATAAGCAAAGATGCGTGATAGTCCAAGGTTTAAGATCATGAGAATTAGCCCAAGGCTTCTTCTCGGTTTTGCTTTGAGGCAACCCAGGTATTCAAAGCGAAACCTGGCTAAAACCACAACGGGGACTTGCTTTTAAATGTCACCCTACCCAAAAACCTTTGAGGCATGCAAGTAGGCGCCCTCCATCGTGGAGAGGCAGAGGCCTGAGCTTGAGGGCAATGAAAGCATCAAAGGGAGGAGGCTGGGGAAGCCCTGGGGAGAGATAAACAGCCCTCTGACCATAGTTGTTTCCTCGGGCAAGTTTAGCATCTCTCTGACTCATGCGTTGAAAGCAGAGAGGGGCTACCAGGACAGTGGCTCCCATAGAAATAAAAAATAATAATAACAAAAAAAAAAAAAAGGCAGACATGACTGCATTTAAAATCTCTAACCAAGTACATAGAATTCGATTTTATTAAAATATTTCAGTATTGTGCTAATGGCTAATAGTATTATTCAAGATCTTCACAAAGTGAGCCAAGAAGCCGCTGCTCTCAAAGCCCAGACCTGGGAGTGTTCCTCCCTTATTTGCATGAAGCAGCTGTTTCAGCCCCAGGAACCTTTCCCGGAGCGTTTCCGAGGGCAAAACGTGTGCCCGCAGCACCTGCCGTGCCTGGGCTGTGCCGCCCGCACCCTGCCCGGGTAAGTTGTTGAAAGGGTGACCTCTAGTGGCACCGGGGAAGCGGCTCTTCCAGCCAGCAACCCCGCAAAAGCCGAGTAACGGCAGCTGCTGTTCGGCAGCACCTCTGGCAGAGTTCAGGAAATACATGTTTCAGCGAGACGGGCTCTGCTTTTCGCGGCCAAGCACCGGTGTGCGGACGCAAGTTGCTTGTCACTGGTGGTGCAGGTTTTGTGCATAACTGTTCCCCTGTGTTTTTCCTATTAAAAAAAATCTAATTCTTGCAGTAAGTGGAGATTAATCCAGTACTTAATCACAGCTACTGCTTAATCCCAAGATGACATTTCTCATGTTTATGGGAAATCAAGCCTACTTTCAATGGATCTTGAAGGACTGCAAAGTGCACCTCTGCAAATCCTAGAAATAGCACCTGAGGATTAAAAAATATTTTTGCTGTCTTCCCCTTTTCCCAACTCCTTGCATAAATCATTGTTTCTTCAGCATCCCTGATTATGCAGAGGATGAAGGCTGGGAGCCAGCACTCCCACCTCTCTCTGTGCCCTCTCCGTGCTCCATATGGGTGCGTGACGAGGAGAAGAGGATGTCTCCTCCTTCTCCTGCATTTCTGCATCCTCCCAGCGCCCTGTTGGCCCTCTCACCAGACCCCAGGGCAAACCCATGACCCTCAGCCAACATGGGCTGATGTGTTCAGCCTCATCGGCATGTCTCCTTTCTGGGCGTCCTGGGGTGTGGAGCCAGCCCCATGTGCCCCACCAACATCTTCCCCAGAGGGCAGGGAGCCCTCCCCCCACCAGGCCAGCTCCCCATCACCTCGATGTCCCAAGGCCAACAGTGCCTGAGCTGGCCTCCACCATGCTCAGTCTTCACAGAGCCGGGCCATGCCAACCAGTCTCAAACCCCCAGGTGGTGTGGGATGGCTCTGTTTCCCCTCACAAAAATCGTTTTCTTCAAATTTTTTTTTTTTTTTTTTTTTTTTTTTCCCCCACTAACACCCCATCCCTCCTTGCCTACACAGGGTGAGCGCTGTCGTGGGCCTCATGCAGAGGTTTGCAAGTGCAGCAGATCACCTGAAGACGAGAGCAACCACTTCCTCCCCCAGCACCTCCGTGAATCTGCACCAGGACATGCTGACAGCTCTGTGTCACCCTCCTGCACTCAAGCCTGGAGAAGGCATTTTGTTGGCTTAAGCAGGTGAGGAGGTGCACGCTCAGGATGCAGCTCAGACAGAATGCACCTTGCTGGACCGGGGCTGAAGGGCGGTGGACAGGGGGAGTCAGTGTGCCAAGCCCTCCTGAGCGCTGCACACAGGTGTGACAGCACGGTGACATTCCCCCCATACGCACTGGGCGTCGTATCAAGGGAGCAGCATCTGCATGGCTTTGGTGGGTCCGTGGTCCTCCTGGAAGCCCTGCAGGTGTTGACACGGCGCCATGCCAAGGCCGTCCCCGGGCCGGGTGGCTTTTGTCCCATGCTGTGGGAGCAGAGCCAGCACTGGGGGTGCCCTGTGGAGTCTGCAGTTGCCTTGCAGAGAGCGCGGTCTCTGCTCGGGGATATTCATTTAGTTTGAACACGAACCTCATGACCCTTTGCTCAGTGGACCTTGCTAAGGGGCCTCAGTGAGGAGCATCTCTTACCTCAGACTGGTTTCTAATGAAAAACAGTGTCCCCCAACTGGTAAGCACCGCTCCCTGTTCAGCTTGGTGCCTTTTCAAAGACTTTCTCCTTCCACAACCACCCCGTGTGACCATACGCTATCTCCTAGACCCAGCCGGCTGCATGAAGTCCACCCACACACTCTATACCTAAAAGAGGAGGATGAAGGCATTCACATCTCAAGAACAGAGCATGTTTCTGAGCATAAAATCACCTTCACCGCCATCCTCACCCCAGTCTACACCCAGTTACAAGTGTGAATCTCACTGTCAAGTGCGTCATACCAGAAATCATACCACACAAGTGCCCTGCACTGGGTGGGGTGGTGGGACCCACAGGCATCCCATTGTTACTGGTGGTGGCCAGGGTTGCCTGGAGGACCCGGAGCCTTTGCTGCCTGTTACGAGAAGGAGATGAGTGCAGGAATTGCTTTTTCAGAGAGAGAGAGTCTGAGAGCCACGGCACGGCTATTAATAAGTGAACCCAGTGTGGGTGGGGAGACAGCGTGCGTCCTTATCAGCACCTTGTGAAGAGCGAGTAAGTCTAGCTGCTGAAACAACGCCGTCTTAATTTCTAGTAAATACTGATTTTGCCCTTCTTAGCAGTTGGTGCCCAAATCAGATCAGGATGATGACTGTTGTCACAGCTGCTTGGATGAATTTTTTAAAAAGGCCGTGGCACACAGGGCATCTCGTGTGAAATTCTGTGTTCAGTAATCAATGGTCAAGGCCAACCGAAGTAATCAGATGACTACAACGCTGCAGTGAAGGGAAATTACTGTCCCCCTCAAGTTTCCCTCAAAATCCCCCTCTGCTTCTTGTCCTTTTAGAAATGTTCTTTGTGATTCCCATTTGCTGTCAGACCAGCTTTGACCCACCCTGATGCTGACCACCGGCACCCAGAGTGCTCCCAGCTCCCCTGCAGCAGCACCGAGCATGCCGGCGCTCGGAGTGAGCCGGCCAGCAGCGACTTCCACACACGGGGCACAAAACGCTGCCTGCCGCAGAGGTGCCACCCCATGTGGCACCGCACCGAGCGCACCTCCAGGGCTGGGCGCTGCGTGCGAGCGCGCTCAGGAACTGGTGGGGTGCTGCAACAGTGCAGGCGTCGTAGCTGTGTGAGGATGGGGACCTGTTCCTGCGTTTGAGCATTGTTTAAAAGTAATCATGATTTTAAACAACTTTGAGGTCAGGCTTTGATCAGGGGCGTGAAGAACAAAACGCTTCCCTCCAACCGAGTGTTTCAGAATTACGCGTTCTAACAGCTCAGAGCTGCAGTGGTTGCTGCAGACAACCAGTGCTGGCAGGCGGCCAAGCCAAGAAGAAGCCATAAGCTTGCTTCCACAGCATGCTAAACTGCACAGTATTTTGTCACAGGCAAAATACTCACTGAGTAACAATGACGAAAGCAAATTCAGGATTTTAAGAACCTCTAAAAATTTTAGAGGCAAGCCCACTTTAAGATTTCTGGCTGTGTGATGCTAGACCACAAAACCGTGATTTGTAAGGAAATCTGATTGCCACCTGCGAGATGCAACTCGTTCCTCAGGATCTCGCGGCAGATGCCCAATCTGTGCGGACACGCGGGTGATGAGCGCTGGGTGGGCGCAGTGGTAGGTGAGGGGACATCCCCAGCCCTGCGAGCCATTGCGCTGGGTTTTCTGGCACTGCCCCCACGGCCAGCGCTCTCGCCTGTGGTGTCAAGAGCCCATTTTATTCCCCCTGCTGACACTGGGCAGGGGCATGTGTTGGCCTGAGTCAGAGGAGACCAGCTGCAACTTAGGAGATGAGTGTGGAGAAGCAAAGGGAAGTAATAAATGCCTTGAAACAATACTGAGACAACAAATCCAGAAAGCGGTGGTCATTTAAAGTGATGAGGTTTAAAATCTGTCTGGTCTTACAAGTAAGCCCTAAAATATATAATTTTCAGACTGGAGAAGAAATCCGTCAATGTAGTCCAGACATGTAAAGCATTACCAAAAAGTGATCTGATCAAATGTATGGATTTTAAACCACTCTAGCTTAAACGGGACATTTTCTTGGGCAGACGTGCGGAGCCATGAGGGGCAGAAGTGGTGTGGGGGTTGCTGAAGCACATCGTCCATCTGAGGTGTCTTCAGGGCAAAAGCCCAGCCAGGGGAGGGAGCTGCAGAGAAATGCAGGGCCCACATGGGCTTGGTACCGTTCTCAGAGCCAGGGGAGGGCTCTGAGACCCTAGCCTTGTTTTGTGATGTGACTGAAGAATGCCCTCCCTGTCCACAGCGACCTGCAGCCTGTTTGGAGTTGAGAAGTAGCACAGGTAAGCACTGCTCATAGCCCATGAGAACTAACAGCCGGTTTTTCTTGCAGCCTTGAACAATGTGTTACTTGCACAAACGTGGTTTTCCGTGGGGAAATTGCAAAGCACAGTTGAGAACGTACCATGAGGTTTTGCTCTCCACTTATTGCTCAGCCCCAAAAGTGCTTCTTTTCTATTCCCAGCTTCCTAACTCCTTGTGAAATCGTCTGCTGCTTGGAGATCACAGAACCACGGACTGGCTGAGGCTGGCAGGGCCCTCTGGGTCCCTCTGGCTCAGCCCCTGCTCCAGCAGGGCCACCCAGAACAGGGTGCCCCAAATTTCTTGGCCCATGCCCAAGGAGGAGCCCCCACAGCCTCTGGGCAGCCTGTGCCAGGGCTCCGTCACCCGCACAGCGCAGCAGTGCTCCTGGTGTTCAGAGGGAGCCTCCTGTGCTCCAGGTTGTGCCCGTGGCCTCTGGTCCTGGCACTGGGCACTGCTGAGCCTGGCTCTGTCCTCTCTGCACCTTCCCTTCTGGTATTAATTAATCATTAATATTAGTAATAATGATCATAATCAATAAAAGGTAATTAATAAGATCCCCCCGACCCCCCTCTTCTCCAGGCTGAGCAGTCCCAGCTCTCAGCCTTTTCCCATAGCAGAGGTGCTCCAGTCCCTTCATTGTGCCCATGGCCCTTCACTGGGCTCTCTCCAGTAACCCCGTGTCTCTCCTGTCCGGGACACAAACATACGTGGGACGTGCATGTACGCGTGCACGCACAGGAACATCCTCTGGTTTGGGAGAAGGGAGGGAGGCTGGGCTGCAGCATGCTCTGTGGTCACATTTCCCCAGCACTTTCTGTTGCGTGACGTCTTCCGGTTCTACACAGCTTTTGCCCAGCAGGTATTGTTTGGGTTGGGGCTGTTGTGGAAACACTGGCAGGGGGTGAATGCTGCTGGGAAATTCTGCCTAAAAACAGATTAGCAATTTCTGACAGTATAATTCAAGAGAAACATTCCGTTTTCATACATGAAAACAATAACACTGTGGTTTCACAGGGAGGTGCTGGCCCCCCCGAGGGAGGCAGCGCACCTTGAGGGAGGGGGGTGCTCACAGGGACGTGACCACCAGCTTTTGGCCACCTGGGAAGCACTGTGAAGCGCGAGCTGCCCCTTGTCCACAGCAGGGCACAGAGAGCAGCACTGAGAAGCCAACCTAAAGCTGCATTTAAGAAATTAGGGGAGGCCAGCAGTGAGGCTCTCCATGTGAACTTGCACATGCGCCGTGCCACGTCCAAGCCATACCCACCGGAGCTGAGCTCGTGCCCAGCAAGTGGTGCCTGGGTCTCCAGTGCCGTGCTGCTCGCCACGGGTCTCGGGTGCTTCCTCTCCCACAACAGCACAGCGAGAGCTCAGCGCCGGGCCTGGCTGGAGGCTTGGGCCCCCAGGCGCAGCACGCGGTGCCGTGAGGATGCTCTGAGGATGCTGGGCTTCTTCCTTTTGGCTTCGGGTTTGTCCAGGGTGCGATAAACGTGGTGAAAACCTTCCCATCACATGGTTAAGCACCGAGTGCAAAGGGTGAAAGGGGACTGAAAAAACAAGACATCCCGTCGACATGAGTTGTAGCGTAAGCTGACAGTGATCCAGAATGACCTGAGATGCCTTTTGGCACCTCCCGTGCCATGAATCTCACTTGTGCCACAGCTGCACGCTACAAGTGCATGAGCACATGTAGCACGTGCAGTCCTGCTGTAAGGAAAACAGATAAAAATAGGAGCTCTGATCTCCAAACCTGACTTCTGATTGTTCTTTTTTTTTTTTTTTTTTTTTTTTTTTTTTTTTTTTTTTTTCTTTTCTGACAAGTGTTTAAACATTGTTTTTAACCACAAAATCAGATACCCAGAGAACTTTCATCTCATTCCTACAGAATCAAAATGGAGCTTCTCAGTGGCGGGGTGGCGTGGGACCGGCACCATTCACACTCGGTGGAGGAAGTTGTCTCATAACGTGAATTTCCCTGGTATTTCTCCTGCCAGGGTGCCCAGGCTGGCCCAACCAAGTGCTGCCTGGCCTCTTACAACATCCCCTGCAGCCACCTGGCCCGGTGCATCGCCATGTGTCCCCCCAAGCCACGCGCCAGCCCTGCAGCGAGATCCTCGGGGCTGTGTGGATCTTCAGTGTCATCTCCTGAAGCAGATTCCAGCTGCATCACTGTTTTTCCCAATGTAGATTTAGGGCCCCATTAGGCTTCAAATGTACCCAAACCCAAGCAATCACTTTATTGAGATTTTTGTCACAATGTGGCAAGATTCTCAACAGAGGTTTTGCTTTTTCTGCAGTTTCCATCACCTCGAGTTGAAGCCTCCCAAGCACCATCCTTCCCCCACAGCTGCTGCTGTCAAGCTGGTGCTGGAGCCAGCTGCTCTCCTCGCCTTGGTCCTGCTGCCTGCCAGGTGAACAGCCGGGGACCCAGCAGCGGAAAATCCCTGCCTCGCTCGTCGAAACTGAAAGCACTTGGACTGGAGATTTTGTGTCAGAACCTGAGGCTTCCTGAAAATGTTTTGCACCTGAAGACAGAAGCGACAGCCACAGCTGAAGACGGGAGGAAGCCAGGAGAGGCGATGATACAATGGAAAGAAAGCACAAAGCTTCCTGCCGCCCTTGGCGAGAGGGGATCTGCCTCCGCCGCCTCAGGACGCCCAGCTCCAGGTCACCCTGGGCCCTGGGACACCCCAGGGCTGGGCAGCAGCCCCTGCACAGCCAGGCTCTGCCAGCACCGCCTGGCTTGGGTCTGGGACCACGCGTGGAGCAAGCCTGGTGCCCACACGTGAGGCCTTTGCATGCTCTCCCCACCGACCCCGTGGACTCTGGGCCTGGCGAGTGAGGCCCAGCAGCCTGTGTAGATAATGGTGGCTCTTGGTGGGATGGCGCAGGGGCTCTGGTGTGGGAAGTCTCCAGCTGAGAGCCACCACAGGGACGGATGGAGCCAAACATGAACGGAACAGGCAGAGCAGCCTGAGGGGCTGAGCGATGGTGGCATGCATGGCGCTGGCCTGAGGGAGCACGAGCAGGCTCTTCTGTCGGCCAGTGCAAAGCACATGGGAAAGGGCCTCCAGGAACCAACAGGGGCTGCAGGGAGCTCTAGAATTCCTGGACCAGCTTGCAGCCCTCATGGGGTGCCCTCGTTGGGTGCCCTCATGTCCACGGCTTTGCACAAGATGTTGGGGTCGGAGAGCAGGTGACATCGAAACGCAGCTGTGCCAAACAGGCCGCACCCGCAGTGGGCCCAGCACCTCCGGCCTCCCCAGGGCTACCAGGACCCACCAGCCCCGCGCCCATCAAGCACTTTGGAGGCGGGAGCACCGTTGGAGGAGTCCCTGGCCCAAAGGAGCCATGGCTGCGGCATGGTGGGGCTTGGTGGGGCCGTGCAGGGGTGGGGCTGGGCTGCACGCCCATAGGCAGCACCTGCTGCATGCAAGGCAGGAGCGTGTTTTGCACAGAAGAAGAAGCCACTTCCTTTCTTCTGCATTTCAAAAAAATAAAATAAAGTCAGGTGGAGCGCGTTGCTTTCCCCCTCCTTATTCCTAGGCGCTCGTGCACTGGCCCTGGGTGCGTCTGGGGGACCTCTGGGCTCCCCGGCCTGCGGCTGAGGCTGGCGGTGCCAGCGGGGCTTGTCCCTCCCTGTCCTTCAGGAGGACCTCGGCCTCTGCCCAGCCCCCCAGCGCCATGGTGCCTTCCTGCACCCATCGAGCAGCCTGGGGAACGGACAGGGATGGGGGTCTGGCCTGGGGGTGGTACTTTTGGGTTTTCCACATGGAGCTCTCTGCCATGTGCACCAGGAGTCCCTCCTGGGCAAGGCAGCGGCTCAGCCAGGTGACCTCAGCGGGTGTCCCAGCCCCTGCTGCATTTCAGCAACGTGTTAGGTACAGGACTGTCCTGAATCTGCCCTTGAGTGTGCGCCCAGGACAACCTTTGTAGTGTTACATCCTCTGGGCACTGCCGTGATACAGCAGCTCAGGAACGCCTGAGCCCCATGCAGGTCTGGGTGCCTCAACTACTGACAGCGGCGCAGGCTGAAAACCCTCGTCTTACTAAGGAATAATTTTTGTAATTTACTCAGCAATTATTGTCTCCTCAGCAGACCTTTCCCTCAAGCAATATAAACCCCTGAGCAACAGCAGCATCTCCACTAACATGGTTGTGAGCAAATTTTCACTATTAGTCTTTAAATTGTAGCAGTTCATGGCAATATCATTCACTGTGTAATTTCTATACGCATGACTCACCGTCCGCGAGTACACAGATTAGTGCTGAGCTCAGTGCCCTGTGTTGGCAGGCATTATAAATATTATGCAATTAAAGACTTGGTTGAGCTCTACTGCTATGCAGGGAAATTTAAGTCTAGCTTCACTGTGATTGTAACCTGGACATTTCTTGGCCTCAGTGCTTTCCAGTACCACCCTGAATGTCCCTTCGTGGGAATTTCCTAGCTTATCGGGAGTTTTTGGAAGGAGAAAAAATAGAAAACATGCCAGATCATCACCACCAAGACAAAAAAACCCCAAACCACTGAGAAGACCACAAAGTGCTCCTGGGATTTGAAAGCCCCAGTGGTCTCCAGTAAATTGCGGCCATGGGGAAGACCATCCTGCCAGCAGCAGCCTAAAAATGAAGGAATTCTTTCAATAAGGGCGAATTGTCCAACTCCCTGAGATCAGCCAGTGCCTCAAGGAGCAATGCCTGACGGGTTCTCCATCCCTCAAAGAGAGAGATTTGGCCCAGAAGCGCAGCATGGGCTCCACTGCAGCCCAGGAAAGGTGCCTGGGTCCCATCAGGCTGCTGTGGCTATGGCCAAGGGGCTGAGCACATGAAGCAGGGCTGGAGCTGTTTTCCTGGTTTGATTGCATTCTGCATCCTCAAAGAAGTTTTCAGAGTAAAACCCAAAGTTGGCTGAGATGTCAGGAGCGATTGCTGCGCAGGTACAGTCATTTATCTGCTGCTACTGAGAACAGCCCTGTGGCAGCCAAATGCCTCTCACACATCGAGAAAAAAAAAAAAAAAGCCCGTTGAGAAAACACATTTTTACTAAACCTAAGAGGGAAAGAAAAAAAAAAAAAAAAAAAAAAAAAGCCCAAAGCTCTCGGTGCTTTTATAGTGCGAGCCAATACTGAGAGGCGCTCACTCACACAGCCGGAGCCCAGTGCCGGAGGGTCCTCGCCTGCTGCACCCAGCTCCTGCGCTGGGGCGGGAGGAAGAAGAGGAGGAGGAGGAGGGGGAAGTGAGGTGGGTGTGTGTCTGTGCGTCTGTCAGTGTGCTGTCAGTGTGCCTGTGCTGCTCCGTCAGTGCACACCTCACCCGGGAGTGGGAGGTGTCGTGGGGCCGTGTGCCCGCAGAGCAGCGGGACGTGGGACGCAACCCCACAGCAGCAGCGGGTGGTGAGCGACGGTTGCACGGGACGGATGGGGCAGGATGGGATGGGGATGGATTGGGATGGGATGGATGGGACAGAAATGGATGGGATGTGATGGGCTGGATGGGATGGGGATGGACAGGGATGGCTGGAAGTGGAACAGACGGAGCTGGATGGGACAGGATGAGGATGGACAGGGATGTATGGGACAGGAATGGACGGGGCGGTTTGGGATGGTGAGATGCCAGGGAGGTCGAAGGGGATGGATCCTGCAGCCCAAAGTGCATCGATGAGCAGCAGGATGTGTGGTTTGGTGACAGGCTGCACCTTGTCCCCTCTTTACACGGCACGGGACATTGCATGCATGGGGAAGGCTGGGATTTCTCCTTTCTTTGAATATTTTTGTTTCTGCTCCCTGCTGCTCATGCCAGCCCTTCAAACACCCACCAGCCCCATCTCTGTCCAGGCATTTTCTCAGTGAATGTCCCATTACCCCTGTGGTGATGAATCGATGATCTCCATGCCACGAGCTGATTTTGGGACCTTGTTTGCACGACACACAACTATTCTCCCCACGCACCCCCTCATCCTTACTGGTATTGCTTGGACATGCAAAAAAACACACACAAAAAAAGAGGAGATAGTGACAAGAAGCAGAAAGAAGACAATGAGTCACAGCCTTTGTTGCGCCGCTTGCACTGAAATCACGAGAGATGCATTTTTCCAAATGACTCGGGCCGAGCGCTGCTGGGGGTGGCAGGGAGCAGGAGGGGACAGGCCACAGGGTGGCAGGGAGGAGCAGGGGACAGCTCTGCGGGTGCCACTCCCGCTGCCGGGTTTTCACATCTGTTCCTATTTCCAGGGAGAGCGCTCACGAGGTGCCCCGAGATGGCTGCTGAGGTGACCACATTCCTGCCTGCCAACCTCACCTCCGGCCACCAGAACAGCTGCAACGTGCACAACCACCACTTCTCCGCCAAAGTCACTTTCTCCCTCTTCTACACCGCCCTGCTGGTGTTTGGTGCCTGTGGCAATGTCCTGGCCCTCTGCATCACCTTCCAGCGCAGGAAGAAGAAACTCAACTCCACCGACCTCTACCTGGTGAACCTGGCCCTGTCTGACGCCCTCTTCACGCTGGCGCTGCCTGGCAGGATTGCCTACTATGTCCTGGAGTTTGACTGGCCCTTCGGGGATGGGTTCTGCCGGCTCACCGCCTTCATCTTCTACATGAACACCTACGTGGGCATCTACTTCATGACCTGCGTCAGTGTGGACCGCTACATCGCCGTGGTGCGCACCAGGCACCCTGGCAGGATCCGCAGGGTGAGCCGCGCCAGGGCCGTCTGCGTCCTCGTCTGGCTCCTGGTGTTCCTGCAGACGGCGCCGCTGCTGCTGAGGCCCATGACGCGCCGGATGGGCGACAAGCTGACATGCATGGAGTACTTCAACTTCGAGGAGGTCCCCAAGCTGCCCTACCTGCTCCTGGCGGCCTGCGTGCTCGGCTTCTTCCTGCCCGCGGGCATCATCTTGGTGTGCTACGTGCGGATCAACCTCAAGCTCTGCCAGACCGCCAAGGAGAACCCGCTGACAGTGAGGAACGGGCACCACCGCCGTGCCTTCACCGTCATCCTGGTGGTGCTGCTAGCCCTGCTGCTATGCTTCAGCCCCTACCACCTCAACATCGTCCAGTTCATGGTCAGGAAGATCCTGCAGCAGCCATCCTGCCATGAGCAGCAGGCCTTCAAGATGTCCCTGCAAGTCACCGTGGCATTCATGAACCTCAACTGCTGCATTGACCCCATCATCTACTTCTTCGCCTTCCGGGGCTACAAGCGGAGGCTGCTCCGCATCTTCAGGAACAGCGGCTCCACGGCCACCTCCTCCACTGCCAAGACCCCCTCTGAGAGCAACAGCAACAGCCAGCCACCCGGCTCCAGCTCCGTCTAGTGGCGCGACCCTCCCACTCTCTCCGGCCGGCAGCGTGTGGACCATTCCCTGCAGCAGCAGTGGGGCCGGGTGGCAGAGCAGGACCTGCACCTCTGCCAGGCCTCATCGCTGCCCGGATCCAGGGGCTCTGCAGAGCCAGCGCAGGAACAACCACCCGGCTGCTGCCTGCAGCTCCTTCCTTGCATGGACAAAATGCAGCTCGCTGCTGTCTCTCCACCACGCGTTGCACGGGGTGGGTGGCAAGCGAGCATCCCGCAAGCAGCTCCCGGTTCCCTCCACAGCCCTGGGAGGAGGTGCAGTGACCCCTGCTCTCCAGGCAAGCTTCATGCTGTCCTTCCCAAAGGGGACTGACAGTGGCCTTGTGTGGCCTTGGCTGACCTTCCCTTGAACCTGAGGACCTAGGACGTGAGCCAGCACAGGCTGGTCCTGGGGCCTTGCTATGGGCAGGTCATGCATGACTGTCACCAGAGCCCTTAGGCATCTGGCTCCTGCCAGAACCCATGCGGCAAGGAGGCTGGCACCACCAAGGAGCTCCTCAGCTCCTCTGAGGCTGCTGCACTGCAAGGCTGGGCACAAGCGAAACATCTCACAGTGCCTGGTCTTGTGCTGGAGGCTGGAAGGGACACAGATATGCACAGGGCCATGAAGAGGAGGAAAACCAGCTGTATTTTGCTCAAGTTTGAAGCAGTTTCATGACACTTGCCTAATATAATTCATTCTTGAAGACAGTAACATTTCTTTGTTACTAGAAGGGTAGTAACACAGGCATGTGCAGCCCTTTTCTGTTCAAGTGCCCATGAGTTAAAGCCAACTTGCTTTCGGATGACGTCAGCTTCACTGGAGGCACGGGTAGCTGCAGCATGGCTCGGGGGGATGCACAGTGTAACAGAGCCTGGGAACAGCCTCCAGCGGGACCTGAGCCCTGCTGACAGTGGGCCTAACTTCAGCGCTGGCCTGGAGGGAGCCCATGCCCTAAAAACCATGCTACAGTGGACGAGGAAGAGCTGGTGTGCAGCAACTGAGGGCTGCCAGTGGTCTGACCACCGCAAAGGAGCCGGCAGCCTGCTGGGAGCAGGGCCTCCGCGCGTAGGGGGTCAGTGGCCGTGGCTTTGAGCAGCAGAGGATCAGGAGCTCTTCCTAGGAGCTCCCGCACAAGGTGCTGGTCCCCATGCTGCAGAAGCGTGAAAATGGGGCATTTCACTAGGACCACACGCTCGCTGAAGCCTCCCCTGCGGGCGCAGAGCACTCTCTCTACACTTCATTCATCGCCCGACGTGGACTCCACGCGCAACGTGCTTGAGGTGGCACGGTTGCATGGCAGCAGAGACGTGCATGCTTCCTGCTGCTCACTTCACTTATGAGTGAACTTGCTGAGAACATTTCTCATCCCTCCTCTTATCAGCTCCTATCGCTAGCTGCATTGCCACAGCTTTTGCTCCCTTCCTGACATTCTTCTCGGTGCAAACGCGTCTGACAGCAGTGCCGTGCTGCTGCCATCAGATGTGGGATGCCTGCAGTCGGGCGCAGGCAGACGCCCGTGTGGGGGTGAGATAACATCTGGGGAGCGGCTGCGGCGGGTGGGGGGCACGCAGCCGCGCCCCGGCAGTGCATCCTCTGCCAGAAGAGGGAGAGCCAGGACCTGGCCCGGGGTTACCAACATCAATATATATATTTTTTTTAATAAAACCACAGCTGGAAGCCACCATTTCACAACGGGACACCTGTGCTTCTAAGAGAGCGTGGTAATGGAAAAGCAACCAAATAAAATGGGTGGGTTACCTTATCAGATGTCCCTAAAACAAGACACGCGTGGGCTTTCTGTACAGGATTAGCCACATTGCTGATCTGCTCGTGCTATCCCAGTTCTCTTGGTCCTCTCAGCTCCACCCCCCTCAAATCCTCTTCTTCACAAACCTTCAATGCCATTTATGGTCTCTGCTTACCTCTGCTGAGAAGGCCAAACCCAGCCTTAAATCCAGCCACAGTCCCCAGATTTTTCACCCGCTTTTGAAGCGCACATACCCCTGCCTTCTCCAGCGCTGCCATCCACATTTTGGAACAGCCTCCTGCAAACATGCACAAGCCCAGCCACCTACAAGCTTCCTCCTGAACGCCTCCTTTGCAGACACCAGGTGCCCGCAGCAGTGCTGCTGCGTGGCTGAGATCCAGGCGTGCTGCCCCCACCCCGAGCCCCGCTCTCCTCTCACATCTGGGCTGAGAACTCCTGGCAGCGCACACCCTCCTGAGCTGCGTGTACTTTCTGTGGCCGAAGCATCCCTTCATGGCACACGAGGAATGCAGTCCCACCAAGAGTTAAGCCAAACACAGCATGCTTTATGTAAGCACATGCACGTGTAACAGAACAGGCACGTGTGTGTGCACATATGCATATAGGCACAGATGGTGTTTGTGTGCTCGTGTGGCTCTCCTAATAAAACAGGATCTATACTCATTTCTACAAAATACTTGTTCCTATGGTACCCACTTACAGAAAGCCAGTCTCGTTTTGGTTTTTCTTGTGGTAGAACACATACATGAAACGAAATGCCCCCAGGTACCAAAGCAAGCATTAGTACAAACGAACACTGTGCATTTGTTCATCTCCACACAGATGCAGCTCCCCTACGGCATGAGTTGGCTTCTGAGTATTTTCAGACTGGGTGCCCTTGCAACTGCAGATGCACTCCAAATACCTGCGCTGAACGAGGTGGCAATTGTTGAACGCAGGCGTTCAATTTTCCTGAACAAACTCTTAGCTCCAGCTGAATTCATCCAATCGATAAATAAATATCTCTGTGTACCTATACATGCACATACGCACACGCACCCACAGAAGAGCCAAGCATTTTGCCAGTTGGCCGGTACCTCACACTATGTTCCGCCTGCTCAGCTTTCAGCTTCAGACAGAAGCCACCAGGCCTCTCCTCCCTCACGCATCCACAGACAGCACGGGAGGTAGGCGCGCCAGCCCCGGCAGTCCGCTTGCTCACAGCAGCAGCACGCCACCATTAACACTCGCTTTGGGAAATGTTTCGGTTGGGTACAGAGCCCAGTCTGAGCAGAAAGCTCAGGCTTGAGAGTCTGGCAGCTCGTCAGGCAGATTTCTACAAACAACGCTCTCTATGTGGGTGTACTGCAAAGTCTCACAACCGTCTAGGAAAGTCCCCAGTAAATTACTCCGATGTTGTCTCAAAAGATGACATTCCCAGGCTAGTAGAGAAATCTGAAAAGCAGACGTGGTTACTGCAAAATACCAAATCTCAGCTTAACAAAGATCAGTGCAATTTCCTACAGACTTCAAATCCCCTCCAGGGAAAAGTATTCTGCATTCTCTAGCTACCTAAACGTATCCCTGTGTCACACCTAGAAAAAGAACTGTATGATGAGGCACTGAACACTGTGCTGGACACGGCGCTGTGAAAGCTGGGAGGAGCATGCTCCTCGTGCTCACCGAAATGGTCCACAGACGTTTCACAATCAAGTGGAGACTGAGCTCTTCTCCAGCTCTAGTGCTCGAAGCTTTTTTCTACAGCTCTGTATGAAACAGGAACTCTGCTCAGCTGCACCAGAGACCCCTCCTTGTACCACTTCTTTCTTTTTTTTTTCTGATTGGAAATCACAACCCTGGAATTATTTTGAGCAGAAACACTTCTACAGATGTCAAGGGGAGTTTTCAGCTGACATCACCAAAACCTGAATTTTACTCCCCATGTTTGACTGTGTTTTGCGAAACACTCAGCAAAATGGGGCTTTCCAAACAGTGACACAGAATCACAGAATATCCTGAGCTGGGAGGGACCCACAAGAACCATCGAGTCCAACCCCTGGCCCCTCACAGCACCACCCCACACCCAGACGCTGTGTCTGAGAGCGGTGTCCAAACGCTCCTTGAGCTCTGGCAGCTTGGGGCCGTGTCCGCTGCCCTGGGGAGCCTGCTCCATGCCCACCACCCTCTGGTGCAGAACCTTGTCCTCACCCCCAGCCTGACCCTCCCCTGATGCAGCTCCATGCCGTTCCCTCAGATCCTGTCGCTGTCCCCAGAGAGCAGAGCTCAGCGCCTGCCCCTCCGCTCCCCTGTGAGGGAGCTGTAGGCCGCCATGAGGCCTCTCCTCAGCCTGCTCCGCTCTGGGCTGAACAAACCAAGGGAACATTTGGATACCCTTAGTATAGCTAACAGTAGAGAAGGATTTAGAATTGGAGAATATCCACTGACATATCCTGGATGCCACTTTACAAGCTTTAAAATTCCAAGGAAGAAATGCTCTTTGTGCCTGTTCCCAGAGCAGGGCACATGTCCTGTTTAACCTATGTGGGCCAGGAGGACCTTTATTTCCTGCAGACAAAATTTCACTCCTCAAGAAATGTATTAGCCTCTATTGCTACTTAGGATAAAATACTTATGAAGGAAGAATCTGTGTACTTCAAAACTAAAACATGAATTGTTTCAAAGCATTTAACAGATTTGCCTATACAAATTACTGTTTTTTTTTTTTTTGTTTTTTAATGAGATATTCCTATACTTGTCCTTCCTAAGGCAGCCAGTTTCCAGTTATCTGGGTAAAGAAATGTCCCCAGGCTACACACAAGTGCCACATACACACGCACAGGACACTGGCTTTATTACAGAAGTATGTCATGTGCCTAAAGATGAGTAAGTCTGATGTCATTTTTGGATAAGCTCTTGGATGCCTGCCAGGACTTTTCCCAGTTTTTTCTGTCAATTAAAAAACCTAATAGCAAACAACCACAACAGCAAAACCCACCAAAGGTACCTCCCCTTCTCTAAATTCTGTCCTGTAATTCCCCAGTGCACCTTCCAGGCTGCACAGATTGTCCTTTGGTACACATGTTCTGCTGGATTTTCCAAGCACCCCTCTCTCTCCTGTATTCTTTCACCTCATTCCCTTTTCACCCGCTATGGCCTCTAATACGCTTCTGATGCCCTGGATCTTATTCTACACACGTGTAGGTGTTACATGTGCCGTGTGTACGTAAACAGACACAACCGCACACCATATACAAACAGAAGTACGCATGCACTAACACACTAAACGCCCGAGATGCACATACAGATGGAGTCAGGACTAAGAATTCAGCAATTCACCCACCTCTGTGAAAGTAGAAAACTAGAATTATATAGAAAAGAGAGATTTTATATTTTTCCTTTAAGACAGCATGTAGCCCGCTCAAAAAATATGGAACGGGCACATCGGACGCTGAGCACACATACAGAAGTATGTCTGAATGAGGTGCTGAAGCCATCCAAATCACTTCAGCTCTGACCCTGTATCACTCAGTTCACCTTTACTGCTCCCAGAGAGTGCCCTCGTGCCCTGCACCTGAACAGCAATTTACTCTGTTTGCAGAATTTAAATTTACAGTGGTCACTTACCATTGCTTGCAAGATGCACATGAACTTTCGTGTGTCCTTCCTGCGCATTATTATGTGCTGAATGACAAATTTATTTAAAAAGGAATTCAGAAAAAAAAATATTACAGGCATTAATAAAACTTTCTGAAGAATGACATAGTAGTCCCATATCCCTTTAGTGAGCTGAAAAGGAAGTGATCTTCAAACATCTTATTACTGTAGTCAAAAATCAAGTACTGTAAAATAACATGTAGGCTAGAGAAATTAGACTGGGAAACGAGGAAAATACATTTTTGCTGGACAGGAAAATTTAGTTGTTGTGGTTGTTGGAGCTTCTTTTCCTAGCCGTTAAGCCTGATAATGTCTAACAATGATTTACAAGAAGAAAACACCTACTTTATTTAAAAAATAAATTTAGGTGATATCCAGTAATAAGTAGAAACTAGAGTGACTTTGAAAAGGATAACCAGAACAGAAACCACCACTTGACGTGAAGCTTGGCAGCGGCTCACGGCGCCCATCAGCCAGTCGCGCGGGGCCGCTGCTCCTTCTGACCGAGCCAGCGGGGCCAACCTCCGTCAGTCTGACCAGCAGGTGGCTTCGGTCCTCTTCAGCCGGGTGCAAACCCAGCAGGGAGAGCTCCCTCGCTCAGAGATCCATCAGTGCTGCAGCAGGAAATTAGTGGCTACATTTAAGTCATTATTTGAAGCCCTCAAAGCCTCCAGAGCGTCTCCCCTGGAAAATCCCATCTCCATAAGTCGTGCAACCTGTAAAAGAAATAACATGAGCCTCTTGAGACAGCAGAGCTTTACTCACACTGTGTGTGTGCATTAGCTATGTAACAGCATCAGGGGTCGCTTGTTTCCACTGATCAGCCTGTTCAGAAGCTCGCCTTTCTACGGAGCAAGCAAGCACAGCTCTGCACCCCCACAAATATGTATCTGGGACAGCATGCTTGAAAACACTGCCAGAGAGAGGTGGCTGCTTTCTGACAGACTATTCAAAAACAGCCTTTTGCTGAAGATCACAGAATCGTAGAATGGCTTGGGTTGGAAGGGACCTCAGAGATCATCTAGTTCCAACCCCCTGCCATGGACAGGGCTGCCAGGCACTAGCTCACTAGATCAAACTGCCCAGGAACCCATCCAGCCTGGCCTTGAACACAGCCAGGGATGGGGCAGCCACAGCTTCTCTGGGCAGCCTGTGCCAGCGCCTCACCACTCTCTCAGTGAGGAATTTCTTCCTGATGTCCAACCCAAACCTCTCCTCTTTCAGTTTTAGCCCATTCCCCCTTGTCCTACCATTATCCACCTGTGCAAAAAGTCGGTCCCCCTCCTGCCTGTAAGCTCCTTTCGAGTATTGGAAGGCTGCAATGAGGTCTCCCCGGAGCCTTCTCTTTTCCAAGCTGAACAATCCCAATTCCCTCAACCTTTCCTCACAGGAGAGGTGCTCCAGCCCTCTAATCATTTTGGTGGCCCTCCTCTGGACCCGCTCCAACAGCTCCACATCCCTTCTGTACTGGAGGCCCCAGGCCTGGACACAGTACTCCAGGTGAGGCCTTACAAGGAAAGATGTCACAGCTGTGTTTTCCAGCCTGGTCCAGATTTGGAAGAAGGGGGAAGAGAAAGGAAGCTCTGTTGCCTGGCTGGCATTTGTTCTGTTCTGGCACTGTACATGACACCTGCACCTTGGTGGTCACTGCTCCTGAGAAGAACGGGCCCTTGAGAGCCCAATACTGACCCAAATGTGGAATTTTACAGCAGATGTGAAGACCTGTCCACACATACGCAGCTGTACTTTCCTTGAAAAAAAATCCACTTCTCCAAAGGTTATAAAAAACCCCAAACATTCACTGCAAGTGGTTTCTACAATAAACCTGAAAGTTGCCCCTCAAACAGAGGCAGTGCCACACTTAAATTGGCTCAGTAACATTCATGGAAGGTTTCTAAATACTTCCAAAACAGTGCACGTCAATGACATCTGATGGATGAACTACCTGGAAATGAGCGCACAGACAGAGTGATTTTGGTAATCAGCAACCACCTGATCACTGTTCTTTACAACACCATGTCCTTGACACCTCACCTTTGTGCTCTGTGCTAACAGATACTACTACATGCAAAAGAATGTGCACCTAATCCAACGTTAAATTCTGATTGAAGTTGCATTTCAAGCCTGCAGTTCTCTATTAGCTATAACTGAAGGTCACAATATAACCAATTCCCTTTTATATTAAATCATCCAGAGAGGGCGAAGAAAAGCCAGGGGGCAGCATGCAAAATTAGCCCCAGGCGGGGGCAGCAGGAGGCACTCTCCCTCCTGCTCTGTGCCTATGGACGGGCTGCCAGCAGACACCGCAGCCCCTGAAAGTGGAAGCTGTGGGCTCCAGCGCTGTCTGGGAGCCCGGCCTCTCGGAGGGGCGGGAGCGCATCAGAGGCCCCTGCATCTTGGGAGGAGCCTTCCTGTGGCACACCCGCAACGTGCACTTTCTGGAAGGAAGGTGCGATTAAAAGCAACCTTCTCTTCCTCCAAGGCACCTCTAGGACAATCAAGATTTTTCGTCTTCCCTGCTTTGGTGGCTGATTGGGAAATACATCACTGCCCAGCATGCCCAAGGTGGGAGTTCTTGTTCTCTGGATCTAAATACTCTGTTACAAAGTGTTTGAGAACGGCTACCTTGGCTGTCAGAACAAGGAAATGGTACCCCTCCTTTTTGTGCATTTCCCCCTTCTGGCCTTTACCACTCAGTGTCTCTTTCTCACCTGCTTGCAGAGACAGAAACACATCACTACTTTCGACATCTCTGCAACATCAAACTGGATTTCATAACGACTAACTTTCTGAAGCTTCTTATTTCTGATTTTTCACCTAAGACAATGATCTTCTTGAGGTAGAGGCCAGGCCCTGGAAACAGAAGCTAATCACAGCAACGCATCTCAGAGAGAAGAGTTTTATGGCAGTAGCCACAAATTCTAACTTTAACTTTCAAGAAGTGGTGGATGGAGTTGCAATGTTCCCATTTATAGAAATATCCAGACAGCATGATGGGGCATAAATTGTAACAACCACCGGCTCTTTTATCTGACTATATTTTAATCACAGGAACTGAATCTAGCTCCAGGAAGCAGAGCTGCGTACTGGTAACGGTACCCTTAAGGTACTAAACAACCCATAAGACAAGCAGAGATTTTTGTACCAAAAGTGTTGCTAATGCTTGCGGGTGAGAACAGACACAAACCTTGCACTTCTACCACTCTAAGATGATTTACAGAGTTACAGGCACAATCCTGAGAAATCAAAGGTGCCTGGATTACTTCTGGCCTTGTGGGGTAATTAGACAGCATTCCAGCTGACAGCAACCTGGCGATCTCTACAACTTCAGTGCATTAGAAATGTAAGCGTGTATTGAAGTGCTTTCATAAATCTGGATTGGATTTTTGGGTCACAAATTGGACCAATAACTATTTTGTGAGACCCTAATCTAACATGGAATCAAGACTAGAAGCTGGATCACAGTAAAGATTTCTCTTCAGAACAATCTCATTTAAAATTAACTGGAAGTAAGAGCATGGCACTAGCAGGTGTTGACTTACCTCCTTAGAATAGGAAAAGGGGAAAGAAAAACTCACCCCTGAAGCCTGTTCTCATTGAAGAACAGCAGAGAACTTCGACAACAAAAAGGCCAAGGCAGCTAGCTGCCGACAGGCTAAAACCTGGACAACCTGATTGCACACAATAAATCCTGAATACAGAAACAAGACTAATATTCAATTCTGAAGTTTCCTAGTAAATCATCCTCTCTTCTGAGGAAAAAACAAACAAACAAAAAACTATCAGCAGAAGTCTAAATCTATACTGAACATCTAAATCTGTACTAGGCAGAAAACACAAACTTCTCCGTGGCACCAGTACCTGGAATCAGTCAACTGTGTTATGTAGGGAAACATCCAAGGTTTTACACCAAGTATGTGCTGCAGTCCACAGCTGGCACAACACTTCTACTTCCAAACAGCTGCACGACTGAACTGGAAACTTAAGCTGGAGGCCTCGGTGAAAGAAAAGCTGTATGTCTACCAGGAAAATGATGAAATCTATTTGTCATTCTTCCTTTTTTTGAAACACGTATTAACCCCACTAGTGAAACTGACTACTCTTTAAATATAAGAGTGAAAAGTTACACACAAAAGCAGAAATTCCCAAGCTGATTTGATGCTCTGGTTTGAAAGGTAATGGCGAGTCGCTATCCCTGTGGCCTGACATTCTAGTTTGTGCTGCTGTAGAGAACGATTAAGAAATGGTGTCAACAGACAAAAAAAACAGTGCTAATCCCTAACCCTTTTTTAATGAAATGTTAAAATAATAAAGTACCTGTTCTTCAGAAACCTCGGTAGGTGGAGGTGTATCTTGATCAGACGGGCGATGATCTTGGTAATTCGCATTATGTCGATGACGTAGAGGAGGAAACAGTCTGTTCCAGTTAATCATCCCACCCTGAAACCAGACACTGCTGTCAGTCTTTTCAAAAAGAAGTACAGACACAGATGCATCAAGATCACCCATCCCACACAGTACAGAAGGCAAACATCTGAGCAAAACGCTTACTTCAAACAGGAGCTGCTGTGGGCTTTTGTGAAGTCAGAATTGGGACTGGTTGCTGCTGTACCTGCTACTGAAAGTGGTTTTTGTAGACTCAGGAGAAGTGCTAATAAAAGGAGTGAAGGATTGTCTGATGCCTTGCTAACACCTCATGCTCCACGCCCACTGTGAACGATTTGCCCTCCTGCAGTGAGGGGTTCCTGAGGCAGAAGACCCTGCCCTCTGTGTGAGTTGTCTGGCAAGAGATGCAGCAGCGCATCCTGCTCCACATGGGGCAGAGCAAAATAAAGAAGCGGGGGTACACGCAAAGATGCATTTCACTGCATCCACACAAACGCACCAGGAAACTCCGAACACGTGCTGCTGATCACAAGCCCCACTTGCAGGATACCCGTGGCAGACTTTCTGTGCCAGTGATTATATCTGCGACACCAGTATGACTGTTGCAGACTCTCAGGCTTACCTGACTTCAGCCTAGTGACAGGGCTGCAAAACCTGGCCGCATGCCAGCGCCAAATCACTCCGTAACTGCAAGGTAACAACACAAACACGCAGCAGTACCCTAAGGACAGCCTAAATCACTGAACCGAAACTTCAACAGCCAAGCTCAGTGCCTTGTAACAGTAAGGCACTTAGAACACCAAGCACAAGCTTCATCTCTGCCCAGGAATAATCTGCCCTCCTTTGGTGAGCTTGCACAAACGTTTCTTAAGGGACATCGTGTCACACCAGAACAGAAGTGGGGAAGAGCAGCAAGACCCAGCTCCCTCTGCTCTCTGCAGAGGATCTGGTGCTGTCCTCCTCCTCCTGCCCTGCTCCCTCTGTTACTACGGAGAAGATCCCCCTCCCTTTCTGCATATGTAGGACAGGGACTTCCTTCCTCTAGCTGCTCTCTTTTAGGTCTGTGCCGTCATCGTTTCTCAGAAAACCTTCCTCTTAAGAGTTTTTTCTTTTCCCCTCTCAGCTAGGGCTCTTCCTGCCTTTTTGTGCTCCTAGAGCATTTAATGCTCTCTGCTAGATCAGATCAGCAGCAGCAGCTCAGCATGCTCCCAGACTATATATATGCATATTTCATTTTCCTGCCCTCTCTTTTGTTTCCTTCCGCTGTCTCTGAGAGAGACCCAGCCAGCCCAGACACCACAGGGGGCAGTGCAAGAGCACACTTGCGAAAGCAGCTGGCAGTCACGAGATCTGACCTGCTAGCTTGCAGTGCTCCAGTCCCTTAGCGCACAGCGCTTTTTTTCCCCTGTGAGGATGTGCAACGGCTAGGAGTCATCAGTCTTCACGACACAGTTTCCACTATTAGCGATTCGGAGTTTAAAACATCATTGCGTACCTACATTTCCACTTTGTGTGCTGTATAAAAATTTTGCGTATAAATCATAGGGTCTTATCTTGAAGGACTTCACACAAGCCCTGTGTTAGCCACATGTTATGGCACAATAAAAAGGAGAATTGGTTTGTAGTTTAAACCCAGAGAGGGATCTCAGACCTGCCACTGACACTGCTCCACTACTCCTCTGTGGGTTTGGAAAATCACATGTCCTGTACTTCCCCATCTCTAATTTCCCCTTGCTCAGAATTATCTTGAGCTTTAATTCATTAATTTTGAATTTCTGGAAGCCTGCTGAGATCTACAGTTCACCAGGAACACTGAACTAATGCTGCTTTGCCTGTGTTTGTTTTTTTGAAACACCTGAGGAGGAGAAAATAATGCTTCCAAGGGTCATTCACATCAGACTAGTAAACTGAAAAACACCAGCAGGACCACGGCACATCATTTTTGTAGCACCAGAATTCATAGAGAATAATGCATACAAAATATAAAATCTACAATAAATGTGTTAATTTATCAGCATGCTGGTTATCTGGGGACTGAAATAAACGTACCCTGCCAGCTGTGCTCTCAGCTTCACACTGAGCTGCCTAGTTCAGCTGGGTTTTGCATCCACCCTGTCCTGTGTGCTGACACGTCTGCCTCTTTATTCTAAACTTACAATACACTTTAAATTCATGTGCACAAAATGCTTTACCTGCAGTGCAAAATCCAGATTCTCTAATAAAGTAACTACTTAGTTTTGAAGGTTTATAGTGGATAACTGGATAAACTACTATCAGATATGGACTGATGCATTCAGAACAGTTCCATGCAAACCTGCCAAGACTTCCCCAGAAACAACAGACCAGGCAAATTAGATCAAAATAACTGTGAAAGGATCCACATCAGTTGTCCCCACCTCAGCATATTTCAATTACTTTTGGAAATTGTGACAAACATAAACCATCAGCTCTTAACTACATTTACGACATCAGAATATCCAAAATACAGCAACTACAGGCTGAAAGTCCTAATGCTATGTTTAGGATTAATTCCAGCTTGCTCTGCACGGTCCATTTCTCAGCTCTGTGTTACTTCATAGACTGTACCTAAACTACGCATGTTATGCTTCTTGGCCCCTAACTGCAAGGAAATGGCTTCCCCTCACGGGCTTGCCTCTAATGACATGATGGAGATGTACAAAGTCAGATTTAAAAGAGAACAGACTCAGGGAGCTGCAGCAGGAACTGGTACCGTGGCCCATCCCAAAGAGTAAAGATAAGAAAACAGGAGGAAGTGTTCCTAATGTCTTGGATCCATAGAAAGTGGAGATCAAGGCTAAGGATTTCCAGTGTGCATGGTGACTTTCAGACAACCTTAACCCTATCACAGCAAAGATACTTTGAGATCTGATTTTTAATTTGATCCAAAGTGAACAACAAAAAAAGTCTTAAATTAATTAAATATCTCAAATTCCAATTAATAATGTGCAGAGATTTCCAGACCAATATTCCACCCTGCCTCACAGAAATTATTTTGCAGGCCTCCTCTTCATAATTTTATGATACATTCTGTATTACAGGTTTTTTAACCATGCTAAGACACTTATTCTGAGAAAGGTCAAGAAGATTTCATATGAAGATATCCAATCCCATGAATTTATTTAAGCAATGCTTCTGTCATCTGAAAGTCCCTGCTGGAGATCAGCAAACATCTATGCCTCTTACAGCAGACTTAAAGAAAGTCTAAAGCTGCGTCAGCAGTGAATGCTGGCGTCGGTACCAAACCGCAGATGAGCTCACACGAATCCCTCTTACATCTTGACCCACTTTCAACAGCCAGGAGACTTGGGCTGCCTCACGCTGTGATTACCTCAGGTGGCATTTTCCATGGCCCTGAACCTGAGGTGTTGGAGGGCAGTGAGGGCGGGCACTGGGCCTCCACCCAGCCATGCTGGGAGCCCAGGCGACAACAAGCAGGCAGAGGTGGCGGCCTCGCTGAGTATTCCCGCAGGACCCAAGCAAGAACAGCAGAGCAGGTCCAGTGATTTCAAAGCTGCGAGTGGCAGGCAAATCCAGTGATGAGGCAGGTCTAAGATCAAGCCCAGAAGTCACATCAGTGGGTCAGGACCTGAACCTGACCTCAAAAGCAGCCATCTCCCAGCTGAGGTGGGTGAGGCCCCAGCAAGGCCTCTCCCAGACATTTCTAACCACAGCTCTTTCTCACAAGTCTGCTCCGAGGCTGACGAGCCGTACCGTGTCAGAGCTGGCCCTCAGCACAGGCAACAAAAGCCTCTGGAGAGCCTGCTGGTGCGCTCAGGGCCATGACCAATAAGGCAGCTCCTTGCCCCGGCCCATGCTGTGGGCAGACAGAAACCACTCATCACGTTATCCACACAAAGGTAAGACCTACTGCTCACATCTGCTTTCTTAGCCCAAATCTTCCATGCCTGATTTTGTAAAATCTACTACAGCAAAAAAAATTTTTTTTTGCATATTTAATTTCTCTTTTGCTCCATTTGTTCTGCAGAATGACAGGCTCACGGAGGCCTCTATTCTTACAGCATTAAAACAGCACTGAGCTTCCTGCAGTCAAGAGGCACAACATTCCCACTGACTTGCATGTGCTGGTCCCAGTCCCTCCATGGGGTGCTATGAAGGATTTCCAGTCTCATTGCTGATCATCACACTCTCATGACAACAATCAGAAACTGCATTTCAGAAGTCCTGACTTCTGCTCCTCTACTAGCAGAAGGCAATTACTGAAAAAAAAATCAGTCTACAAATCATCATTCATACAAACATCTCATACAGAGTGGTGACTGAGCCCTTATTTCTGCCTGCACCATAGTCCTCCACGTGTCATCAGGAAAATCTCTTGACAAAAAGACTGCTTCGTTAAGTGGCTGAAGAGAAGGATGATGGACACACTTACAGAAAGGCCTATAAGCCTTTCCCACTCCACTCCTCCTAAAGCTGTAATTTAACCAAAGAAAATTGCAGTTCCCTTTGATGCCAGCAGTGTAAAGATGGGGTGAATTGGTTGATGGCAAATTGTTACTGAGAGGAGACAAACAAGCCAAGGAGACCATTTATTGGTCTCTCATACATCACTGCTAGAAGTGGATTAAGAAAACACTGGTGATGTTGGAACTTCTGTTACAGGAAAACAACAAATCAGTCACAAAGTTCAGATGACCAAAGAATGAGATGGAGGAACAGGTCAGATTGAGGGAATGGGAAAATGCCAGCTATGCCTCTCCGAAAATATTGCAAGGAAGTACCACACTGATGAATTATTCTTGGTAACTGCCAGTGCTGTACGTGCTGAAGTTGTGCCTTGTTAGGTCACATCCTTGATTTTTTTTTTTAAATGGTGCCTGTGACAAGACTGTTTACAAGGAAAAGAGTATCCCCCCTTTCCTGCAGAACGAGATGTTCATACCAGTCTGGAGCAAGCAAATGCCTGACAGCACAACTTGCTGAAATCCCAGTTACACCATTTTTTCCACAGAATCTCCTTACTCTCTTTTAGAGAAGGCAGCTCTCCCTGCTTCCCATATACATACCTGCCATGGCATATTCTGTAAAACAATTCTTACCCAAAGCTTGACAAATAGAAACGTATTATGGTCAACTAACACGCATTCACTAAGTAGCTACCACGTACTCACATACTTCAATTAGATCAATTTCACCAGAATTGAAAGAAAATGCTTTATAAAACTCCTCTTTAAAATGTGGTTAAGATTTTTTGATAATGTTATCTCATGTCTATGGTTAATGCCAACTCGCCATCTGTTTGCACAAACAGGAAACACCTCCTGATATCTGTCCTGTTCACCTTTTCTTAACACAACAACCACAGCGAAAGAAAAAAAAAAAAGAAAAAGGAAATTGCTTTGCATTTCATCTTTTAACATTTTTAGAATTTGCTGCTCTGCATAGGAGCCATTACTTGATACAGTTGTCCTACTTCTTTCATATAAAGCTTCATCTTTAAAAACAAAAAACACTTACTTGCTTTTCAGACTTAAGTTTTTGTTAAAATTATTGACTCCAAAGTACGTACACTGGTAACACAAACAAAGTGTAGTTGTGAATGACACACTGATACCTGCTGCCTCAGTATCTGAACCCTGTGCAAGAAAGATCAATGGCAACTTCCAGTGGACTTAATTAAATGTCGAGCCTGTCTCTTTCTGTAAGGGCGAAACTCTTCCCGGGGTTTATTTCACCTTTAACTCTTTTTAAAAACTCTAATAACATCCTTTTTTGAAAGGGGGTAGAAATGTAACCGTATCGATGTTGTGAGCATCACTCGTAACAATAGGAAGAATTTTTCACCAAGGAAAGTGGTCCAGCAATTTCTAAACACATTCCAATTTCCTCTGGAAATCTATGCTACAGACGAGTCTCTTTGGCCAAGAGGCTCTGTCTCCAACTCTTATTTGCTGCATCCTGAGCTTTGATGTCTGCATTCCCCCAGAGGAGCTCGTGTGTCACAGACGTTCACAAATCCACATGTGGTCTTTTCTGAAGCCTGATCAGCTATTTCCTTTGAAATCCAGGAGGAACACCTTAATCTGGCCTCTGAAGATGCCTGAGAAACAATGGAGGGGCCTTCAGCACAGCCCCGACACATGCACAGCAGCAGGAGCCAGAGATGCCAAGTGGCGAGCGCATAGCTGCGCCTTGGGAGGCGGGGGCACAGCTGCTTCTGCTGCTGTGTTCAACGCAGGCACGGAGTTCTGAACGCTTCCCAGTGTACTCAAGCATGCCCAAGCGTTTGGCCTTGCACGCTGCTTGCCACACACGACAGGAAGGGGTGCTGTTACGTGACTCAGACACACAGCTGGCTGGTAGTAAGCGAAAAGCTCCGAAGGTGCTCCCAAAACCGGCCCGTTAGCTCAGAACTCTGCGAGCGTTGGAGAGCTCTCGTTCACCCCTCACAGGAAGGCTGGGCACCCATCCTGCGCCAGCCGCGCTCATGTTTCAGAGCTGTGACACAGAGGCTCAGCCGGGAAGCGATGGATTGCCACGCCAACTCCATTTTGGACACTTCACACAAAGCAGGGGCAGTTCTAAACCTTGCCGCACAGCCCTTTGGATACAGACTGGTGACAAGTGACTTACAGAGCATGATGATTAGACAGATAATCCCTCACTCACTTCCTGTGCACAAACCTTTTCAAACACAAATACGTGAGAAATCAGTTTCAAAACTGTTTTGATTTGAGAAGCTAACAAACACGGTGTACAAAGAAACCTCAAAACCAAATTCTCCAATACGCTACCATAAACAAATAATTGAGTACATGAAGGGCCAGGCTGTGATCATGCAGGAGGAAAAAAAAAAAAAAAAGATTAGTATCCCATTTGGGGCAGCAAAGATTCAATTACAAACCAGAATGCTTCCATTTATTGACATCCAAAGTTGGCATTCAGGGTGACTCACAGGCAATATCGCTTTATATCTATTGTGCCTCTTTAGGAAACAATAGGTGACACAGACCTGCAGTTGTTACGTGCTATTATCAGAGTCCCCATCAGAAAACCTGCCTGCTAAGATACTATCTGAATGCTTCGTGCCTACTATGTGCTCTGAAAGCTGAGATAAGGAAGAAATGGCTTCTAGACAAGACTCAAAAAAGATGAAGGGCAGCAGAAAACGCCATAGAATCCACAGACCTCTCAGCCCCAAAACTGGATGCCTCGTTTGGCCCACGCCTGACGCTGCAGATAAAAGGACACAGACTGCTAAAAAGAAACTTGCCTTCTGTGGACAGGAATAGATCAGACAACAGAGAACTAAACACTCTGGAAATGCTTGGGGAGATTTGTATGCCAGGAGCTTTTTCAAGGGGGATTGTCTCAAATTAGATTGCCAGAGCAAGAGAATATAGAACAATCACATGGCAGAATGAACATACTCTGCTTCTCAAAAATTATTTGCTTTGTGTTGTACTAGGAAGCTGTCCAACCACTGCTTCTGTAGGGAGATTGATTACTAAATCAAATTTAACTACTAAATCAAATCTAGTCAGTATCTAAAGACTACAGCTCAAAAGCCCAGTCAGACAGAAAGAGAAACGTATCATTCCAGTCCAAGAAAAATTCAGAGTTCAATGTGAGGGCAGGGGTGCTCCCGAGGAGGGGGAGTCAGAGACAGTTAGCCTTGTGACTGTGACAACTGGCTGCTCATGAGATACATCCAGCTTATTAGAGCAGTGCTCCTGGTGTCTGCCAGCTTGTGGAATTGTTGATTTCCATGAAACAGACAGAAAAAAAATAGAGGAATTTGTCTATAGAAGAAACAGTCATAAACTCATTATCTGCTTCAGCACCCTGGAAATTCAACATTTTTAATGATGTCAAACCCAAACTCCATGAAAACATTATTCAAAAAAACACCCAGAAATATCTAAACTCTACTGCTGCAATAATATTATCAAAATGAAGCAGTAAAAAAGAGTTAACACATGCCACCATCAGCAGTATGCACAGTTTTATACTCAACAACATCTAAGCATAAAACTCCCCTTTTGACATAAAAACAAGCATTATCCTCAACACAGTGAAAACATAAAAACATTACAGAAAAAAACTACCAAGATTTGAAAACACTAGAAAAATATCAAAAAGCAAAGGACAAGTTAAAGGCTCACTGAGTTCTAAAAACAAGATGCTGCTTTCCTTGCAAAAATGGAAGTTGTCTGTGATATTAAAAAAACAAAAAAAAAGGGGGCCCACTCATGTACATGAGCACAGAATGTGGGAATATGGAGTCTAAATTTAGCCACAATGATTACTGCATACATGCTTCATTCATGGGCTGGAATAAACCCATAAATCACCTGTTAGCTAACCGAATTCTCAAAAACGGTGTCAACTCTGTACACACATACCTCAGGGATCTGAGCTCAAGTAACTCTGTTATCCTACAGGCACCCTACCTATGGCTGTCTTCAAAGTTTATGGTCATGTTGCAAAAGGCACTTGCTGTTCCATTAGGTCACAAAAACCCAGAGCAGCTGTAGGCAGCAAACATTAGTTGGAACGGAAACCCAGGCAGAGAAGAGGACTCTGTGCAACACCGGGCTGAAAATCTCACTCACTTACTCAGGTAAAGTCTGGTAGATTCTTCCCTGACAGCACTGCGTCCATCTGTGGGGCAGTATGAACAAGCTCTTTCCATCTCAAGTTCTGGCTGTGAGAGTTTACATGGACCTGGCAATGTGTAAAGGCGGCAGGATCTTCAGAGCCCAGAAGGTCTCTTGAAGCATTTGTTGTTGGTACTGAAGCTTCTGAAACTATTTAAGCTGACTTTGCCAAAGCGGTATCGCTCCATGCCAATGTGAACACTAAGTGAAGACTAAGTGTGTTCAGATGTGGTTTGTCCATTTCTTAGAGAAAGCAGAAATGGACTGAGTACATTCACTGAGTAGCATCATGCATGAGGACAACATTCCTGAGGAGGAATTTTTGTCTTAGGAAGGTCTTTGCTCTGTTGAAATTCTGTTTTCCAGGGTCAGAAGTTTACCACTTAACAATAACCAAAAGGTAAACCAGTAATCTCGCCTCACAGTGCTCAGCTCACAAAGTAGGAAAGCTGCCCATTTCTCAGGATACGAATCCCCTAACAATAGACATTCAATGCATCTCCCCACAGAGCATCTTGCCGGTGTCCCAGGAGGAAGGCATCCAGTGAATGAACAATTAGGGGAAGCCACATTGTTACAGAAGAAGTCTGGTCTTTGCAAGCAGAAGAATCAGCCAGAGATGCTGCCTGATATGAATCAAAGGGGTCTCTGGCCTCACTGAAAGTAACAGCAGTTGGAACAGAAAAACAAACAGGTAGGAAAGAAAAGATACCCCTTTAAAAAAAAAAAAAGTGGAGGAAGGGTCAGAAAATATTTTATACATGGCTATAGGCTTATCACATATCCTTGAGCACCCCGGTAAAGCTCTTTCTGAGCCAAAAAGTTAACAGAAAGCAAGAAGCAGGCAACACTGTCTTTAACATCCTCAGCATGAGTGAAGGATAGAGAAAGCATTTTTTCAAGATGAAGGGACTAGGGTTTATTCTCCACGCCCACACACTCAGTATGGGCACAGGGATGAGCGCTCAAAGGAGAAGCGGTATTTAACTGCCAGCAGAAGGTGCTGACCACCTTTTCTGCAATTTTCCGCAACCTCCCTACAACCCATACATCTTCAGTGACAGCAGTGCTGCCAGTAACACCTAGGCACGGACTCCTCCCTCAGCTATTTGCAGCCTGGTTATCTGCAGGCTCCCTCCAAGTCTCTCAATGGGAAGTGAAAGTCAAGCTGACTCCCTGCTAGCACCCTGGTGCACAGATGCAGCAATTTCTTCCCCTTTCCCACCAGGGCTTTCATTTGGGTTACAGAAAGATAAACTTAAGAAAAGTGCTGGGAAATGAAACAGATTAAGAAACAGAAAAGTCAGGAGAGGAACACCAAAAAAGTTATTAGATATGATATTAGAGTACTGAAAAGATAAAACACTGCCTGAAGGCATTAACCACCTCCTGTCTGGAGCAGAGGCTCCAGAAAGGCAAGAGGCACCTCCTCTTCAGGATGCACCGCAAATGATAGCTGAAGGGCAAGGCGTGATGGGAAAGAACCCCGTCCAAAGCAGAGAAGGATGTTGTACAGGAGCAAACCTGAGGTACGGAAACAATGGAGGTGAAGGGGAAGAGATGAAAATTTGGGAGGAAAGTGACACAGAGGGGAATGAAAATGTGAAAATGGTACGAAGGAAAGAAAGAGACCGGGCTTATGGGAAAAAAGGAAAATAAGAGGATAAACTACTGAAATGAGAGAAGAGGACAGACATGGAGCGGGAAAGAAAAGAACGAAGAAACTGGAGTTTGAAAAGCAGCAACAAAACAGCAGGCTGGTATGTGGTGAGGGTGCGGATTGACACAGCAGACATCTTATTCCACTGCCTCAAAGGGTGGATGGAGGTGATGTCCAGTAATCCTCTGCTTGTGACAAGTTCAGAATTTCTCAGGATTACCCGTGGAAGGCAGAAAAGAACAAAAAGTTTTCAATATGCACACCACCATCTGGTTAAGGACTGTAGCCATAGCAACTAGAAAGCAAGACAAAAATCAGTCACCATGTAACCACACTCCCCCATGAAACTAGCAACGTAAGGCAATTTTCCAGTTTCTAACAACACCAATAAACACAGCACACTTCGGGGCTAAATCAGAACGAGGTACAGCAAGCCACAGAGCTGGTGGCTCGTGCTCAGGTTCTGCTCTGCTTTTATTTTATTTTTTTCCTGTAGAAAACATCCAAAGTAAATTCTGGCTCGGATAAAAGAGCTCAGTGTACATTAAAAGAAAAAGATAGAATTCTTTACATTTTAGCATCTATTTTTTAGTGAAAACAACTCAAAAGATTTTTTTTTCCCCCCAGTTTTTTCCTTTTTTTTTTTTTTTTTTTAAGCTTTTCCCCTTTTTGTCCTGTCAGGCTCATGTTCTCCAGAATTTCTTGTAAAGACCTGAACAGCAAACTTAGTACAAAAGGGCCCTTTTCAGAAAGGGGCCTCTTCATAGCCAGAAGACAGTTTGCCACCTTCTACAGGGCCACGGAACACCATTAAAACCACACACCATGTTCTTGTGTTGTTCCACATGCTAATGACACACAGGGAACTGTCTCTTCTCAAACAGAAGAACTGAAAGAATAAAGGAAAGGCAGGAACAAACAGAACGCTTTCCCAAGGGACAGCTGGACAAAACAGTTGCGTGCAGAGGAAAGTTAAAGTTCCCTTTCCTTGGCAAACAACAGGGAAAGCAGGAGAGAAAATGTTAATTTATCTCACCTATGGCATACATGCTATGGACAGCATATTAGGAGGCAAAAGATCTGCACAACATTCTCCTGGAATATAATTCAATGATGTATTTGATGATCTGACACATATAATTCATGGCTTTATTATTGTCACCTACACAAAAAACCTCCCAAAGAAACTGATCAGCACTCTTTATCAGCTGCCCCCACCACAGGTAAAATTATCGTCAATTCCATCTGTAATGTGAAGCGTTCAGCTCCGCTGTCTTCAAGTTACATCTCTGCAAGCCTCTGAAGGCAAAAGAACTGTTACAAGTACAACAATCTGGAAAACTGTTTTCAATTTTTAAATATTATTTTCAGATTGAAATTAGCCTGGTCATCATTTTTTACCACTACATCTTGGTGTGTGTGAATGATGCTGTTTGCGACTTTGTTGGCATCCAGTAAATTCTATGAGTCATAAACAAAGCCTGGTAACAGCTTTGACAACACATCTCTTCTGAAGAACCCTTCTGAAATGTTCACACATCGAATCCATCATTGCCTTCTGCTCTCTGGTTTCACAGGTTAGCACTATCAGATAACTAAATGCCATGAATTATA
>VXAV01011178.1:166453-212568 GCA_013399715.1 Alectura lathami | reverse complement strand
TGAAGCTAAAGGCCAGTCATGAAGGCAACCTGAAAGAGTTTCAGCAACTTGTAAGGTGAACCATGTCACACTGTGCAAACAGCGCTCACTGATTTCACTTGAAATCCTCTGCGTTTTCTAAAAAGCCTCCACTTGAAGTCAGTTGTAAAAAGACATTTTGCAGCCTTCACTGCTCATAACCTCAGGAAAGGAGCAGATAAGAAGAAAACCTCACGAGCTCTTATCATTCATCACTCTGAGCTTATTTAATACTTTTTGCAATTCAAAACGCGTTACAAAGATTGTCTTTAGTAACTGGTAATTTCTCCCTCTTCCTGTTTGAAGAAACTTCGCTGCCCTCTTCACAGCAGCTTGTGGCCCAACAGACTCTTGGAGTGACTTTTCTAATACAACGGCAACCCTCACAAATTGAATTATTTCCAGTTCAGTTCCTACGTTAAAACTGATTGATGTTCTAATGGGAACAGAGAAAAAGCAGGTTAGAATCTCTTTCCACCTGAGGAACAATTTAATCAGATTGAAATGTTGAGAGATGAAAGAAAACAGAATTCCAGGGACTGGAAACTAAGATTCATACTCTAGTTGTTGGCCAAAGCTGCATGCCATCGTGCATCTAATTCTGTCAACACATGAATGGCAACATAGCTCTATCTCCCAGCACCCCGCTACCACAAACATAACGGGAACTTGTGTATCACTACAGAGCTGCATTTCAGCCCAGTGAAGTCCTCAGATGGTTGGGCTGTAACAAAATGATGGGCAATGGGTGCTCACACAGAGCAACGCACGGCCCACCTTGTCCGCTGAGTCTGACAGAGTGGCGACATACGCTTCTAAGGCATAGGAAGAAGTGAACCGAGACACCGTCTGCCTTGTTTTACAGCCCTGCAACACACAGTACGTGAACGTCTTTTGCTGCCTTGACTAAAACAGAGAAAATCAAAAGGCTCTGCTATTCCATTCGGTAAGGAAATACAGTGAGCACTAGGTGCAGCAAAGAGAAAGTCCCTGTGGTTGACCTCCGTAAGAAAGTTAGAGAATTGAATTTCAGAACTTTCTCAAAGAAGCAAGCCTTATTCAAAGTACACTTGTGAACAAAGGGGTTACGCAGACAATTTGCAGCCTCTCTGACAAGGATGCAAACAATACAAATACCCAGAACAGGCAAGAGCATTACGACTTCCGAACTTTCCAAGGCCACAGAGAGGCAGACGCTTCACCTTCCAGGCTCATTTTTGGCGAAAGAATGCCAGAAGCACTGACATCCCGACGGGGTTGTCTGACATTCTGCTTGTGTCCTGCCACGCAGTTTTAGCATACAAAGCTATATAAACTCCTAAGTGGCTATTAGCTACACAGCAGTGTACGGAAGACCATTGAGAAGAATGTATCGAACAGGAACCACAAAATATACCAACTGAAAATGTATTTTCCCGTAACTCAACACAGTCCTTCCGGAGCATGTACCAATACCTGCTGCTGCCTTTGCCTCCTCATTTGTGCAACCTGAGACATCATGATCTGACGATCCAGTAGCTCCATTCTCTGCTGCCTCTGGATGTCGACCGTTGCTCCCATTCCCACTCGGATTTCATTCGTTGGTTCCGCAGACAAGAAGATTGGCTCAAGAGTCCAGGAAAACAGCTTTGCTACCCAGCTGGGTACACAAAGAATTCGATGAACTTTTAATATACTGCTATTGTAGCAAATCCCAGAAATCTAAAAGCAAAATTGAAATGTTAAAAAAAAACCAAAGCCTTTAAATACAGCAAATTTACTCTGTCCTTAGCAGCAGATAGCAGTCGTTCTATTTTTAAAGCACTTTTCAATGTTTTTACCCAGAGTCCTCAGTCAGGAATCAAGTACTGGGGATTTCTTTACCTCCAACTTCCTCTCAGCTACAGACCATTACATTTTAAAACCTGCATACTGCATCGCCTGTGACTCTGAAAGTTGCTTGGGGTATTTTGTTTATTTCAGAATTTGAACCCAAACCAAGTGACCATTCCTCAACCAGGTTAAAATTCAAATAAAATTTTCATTTCTAGTAAAGGAACTGGTAAGGATATGCTGCATGCTGACCTGAGAAGATTAAGGCTGCCCTTCAGGATGCTGAAGCATTGTAAATGTTCCTTAACAAAAAACAACTCCCCTACAGCTTCTGCCCCCACCCCCAACTCTCCCCTTCTAGCAAAGAGAAAAGCAAAGCAGCTGATTAAAAGTTAAATCCGACAGCATGCACGGACATTTGAATCTGCCTTCCAGGAGAAAGAAAAAACGAAGAACAGTTCATTAAAAACTGACGTTAAGAAAGGAAGTCTTTGTGGTGCCCTTCTCCCACCTGTAAGAAAAAAACATGCTTGCCTTGGGACTTGATTTCATTTCAGATTCAGAAGGAGCAACAGAAATCCCTGTGTCTCAGGATGATCTACGTTGTTCAAGCACCATTTTCAGTCCCATTGTGAAGCTCTGGAGCCCGGAGTGGTATAGCAGAAAGGCCAAAGTTCTCGCTCAAACCCTGGCATTCTGCCCTATGCCACATTTCAGTATTTGTGACTATTCATCATCTGCTATGCCACAAGAGTTGTGCTGTGACAGCAGAGTGAAATCAACAGGAAGGGAGATGAATGCCCCCCAAAATACGTAAACGAGATAAATAAAAAACGAGATAAAACATATCCAATTAATGCAATTACGTTAAAAACGGTGTAGAAACTCTGCATGTGCCCTATTTATTTATTTGGGGATATTGATTTTCTCTCACTGGCATTTGTAAAAACCTGTAAAAGTATTTCATTGCTGCATATACAAAGGGAGACTGTTTGGAAAACTTTAATATTCTTTGGGAGAAGGAGATTTTTCAGATTACTTACATGGTTATTGTTAATTATCCAGTGAGAAAATGAGACTTATAGAATAATTTGAGTTCTGCTTTGGCAAACACTGATTTCCTTTTCATTCTATCACCTTTTATGACTGCTCTTGGGGTTGGATGTAACACCAAACACAGGCTACAGTTTTAAAATGAGCAAGAACAAGCTTAGACTGCCCTTAGCCCCTTGTCTTTTCCTGCTATGAGGAAGGAGGTAATAGGGATGTGACAAGAGGAAGGCCATCATCTCTGGCATCTTAGTGAAGGTTGCCTGTAACAAAATTTTTCTGTATGTGAAGAAAGGTCCTGACAGGACTCCAGGAATGACAGGGCACTGGAACATAAGCTTCTTTGTGACCTCAATTCTCTCCTCAGCTCTAGTGAAACTGTTCCAGAGGACTGTAACTTGCGCACATCAGCTGGAAACAAAGATAAAACTACATCACCAAAGAATATGTAAGAGGAGCAGTATTCACATCACTTCTGTGATTCATCTGCTTTTGGTACTTCAGGCACCTACCCAGCAGAAGCAGGTCCCTCAGAAGCTAGCCATCTTCTCCTGAGTGCCAGCATATACACACTCCTCACTTGAGAAAGCCTAGACTGTATGTATGGTCACCAGGAAGTCACTCTTTCGGCAGCAAGAACTATTGAACCTGGTGAAATTTAATCTGATGATTTCTGAGATGCAAAATGCACAAGCGCCACCACAGCCTCCAAACCACCTTCCTTCCTCCCTCCTTGTATCGTCAGGCTACAGAGCCAGGCTCCCCCTTAGGCCCCAGAAATTTTGCATTTCTGGCTGCACAGGTGTAACCAGACAGGGAAAGGCAGGGGGGGAGAAAGTGCTCCCACTCAAAATACTTTGTCCGACATCACACCAGCATTCCCTCCCGTCTTCCAGATGTACCTCCCAGCTGCTGACCCCTGCCCACTCTTAACCACCTTCAGCCCTTTGCTAAGGTCTCTAATGTTTTCAGGGCACTGTAAACCCTCAAAGAGTTCAGAAAGTCACAAGAACAAAACAGAGCAAGTGGTGATAGGAAAATCTACATCTCCCTGAATGTATGATAAACTTTGACACGTGCCTGAACATGTTAACCACAAACAGAATTATTCTCATATCAACTCAAGAGAGAAAGTACGGCAAACAGGACGGCAGCAGCACATCTTTAGTGCCAGCACTTTGGGACTTGTTTGTCTCAGAAGGGGAAATGTACATTCTCACATTTCTCTAAGTACAGACAGCTAGTCAATCAAGAGAATTTAATCAGAAGAAAAGGCTTTACAAGGCTAAACTTCAGGGACACCACTAAGACTGCGAATGCTCAAGTCGTAGCACTAAGTGAGACTCGTACACATGGCTCCTACCTCCCTTCCCGGCTTTACCAAGCTCACTGGAGTGCCACAGCTGGTCTGCAGCCAGCGCACCAGGTGCAGAGGTCTGCCTCCTATCTCCTCGCTGCTCCCCAACAGCAGAATAACGTCTTGGCCCCTCCCTGTCCTGCCTTAGACAGAAACTCATTGCGTAACCCAAACGTGTGGACCTCTGTGCTCACAGAGCAGAAAGTCTAGAAGGCTGACAATGTAAAGTTCACAGGAAGATCTGAAACAGAATGCACCTGGTGAAGGAGCAAGACAAGTCTGTTTATCTGTGCATCTTCTAGGCACAGCTGCCAAGAGATGTACTGTGGGCTAATAACTGTGCAGAGCAACAGACTGCAATTCTTCGTAAGTAAAAGCAGACGGAAGGACAGACTCGGCTGTGAAAGCACTAAGTGCACACTGCCTAAATCCACCTTGTCACTCCTCTTCCTCTCTCCCTTGATTTACTACTCCACTTGTAAAGCTATTAGACGTAAATGTAAGAAACTTCAAAAGCTGTGCTCAGCTTTACAAAATCTTCAAGAAGTTTCACCTAGTGAGGAAGAGACACTTATTTGCATATTTCCAATCAACCCAAAAGGGAGATGTGTGTAGGTAAAACACGCCTTGTGATTCAGTCTGGTTTAGTGTCACATACCCATGCAATGTCAAGTATTTCCAAGGAACTTCCTCTTCAGCTCATTCACATGCAGAACTTGGTATGCGTCATTTAAAAAGAAACAAGCTTTGATGATGTATAAAGTTACTTTTTACACCAGTTTTTGTCATGGATGTAGTGAACTTCTACTGTCTGAGGTCTAAATAAACCAACTTTGTTTATTCAATGAAGATAAGATGATCTCATTATATCCTAATCTGAACACTGTACATCAGGTTAAAGGGCTACTTCCCCAAACAGATGAGCATCCAGAATGTTTTAGGCTCTAGGAGTCACCAAGGAAACACACTGCAGTTAAGTTCACACTGTTAAAATGGAGAGTTTTTGGCTGGCAACATAAAGTGCACCTCAGTTGTTTCCTGGTAGTCATACCATCCTAACCTACAGCCTCATCCACCATGTCACACCAAGCAAAGTCTGAGCAGGGGAAACAGAGTGTGCTGGAGTACATCTGGTGCACTGCAGAAAAAAGTGTGCTTACATTTTTTCAGTTTCTTAACACCCTGGCTTACTACTGGCCCTTCACATGAAATTTCCTCACCTCTTCCCACCCCTGTAAGAGAGGCCAACTTCCTCTCCCCTACCCTCATGTCCCTCCACAGTTGTACACTTTTAAGAAAAAGGAAGTAGCTGTAGTTTCTCTCTTCCATTAGGTAGACCAAACATGGAAGCTCTCCAATATTTTACACGACAAAGATGCATATGCTCCACTACTGAAATATTTTTAATCCTTTACTTGTTTAACATTAAAAAGAAAATCAAACAAAGTAAAATATAGGTAGATCGGAATTGAAAATCATGTGAAAAATTATTTTTCTTAACAGTGAGAGCTTGACAGAATTATCCACCTTCATGGCCAAGTGCAATCATTGTGAGATCCCAGTCATTTTTTGTGTCTGTGCTGCCACTCCAGCAAGGCATATCTACCCTTAACTTGTATTTTTGACCTGCGATAGGTTCCCTTGCGTTGCTGCTGCAGTTCTACAGGCAATACACATCACAGTGTTGGCCAAACTTCTGTACATAAAAGATCATGATCGGAACAGGCTGCCCAGAGAAGCTGTGGCTGCCCCATCCCTGGCTGTGTTCAAGGCCAGGCTGGATGGGTTCCTGGGCAGTTTGATCTAGTGAGCTAGTGGCTGGCAGCCCTGTCCACGGCAGGGGGCTTGGAACTAGATGGTCTCTGAGGTCCCTTCCAACCCAAGCCGTTCTCTGATTCTCTGACTCTATGATTTCTCTGCCTCAATGGAGACATCTACAATTTAAAAGCCTACAAATGAGCTAGTTGTTTAAAGTTGGGTTTACAGTCCACAAAGAGAAACAGACATTGCTGAGCTGTGACTCATCCCATGGCGGAGGTCTTCAAAATGCACACCCAGCTCAATTACTCTCATGGATTCCCTCTCTAATCAGTGAAGAAGTAGGTGCTTCTAGGACACATCTCACCCTAAGCTAACTGTAATAATGGTGAAAATGCACAAGAAAGGTTGATAGAAGCAGCATGCCTCTTCCCGAAGCAAATGGCACAACTGACAACGTAGACCAGACTTTGGGCACACTAAATCTTCCTCAGATCCGAGAGAGAAATTGAAAACTTCACACTGAAACCTAAAATCCATTTTTCTAAAGGATCTCAGAAGTCATGGATATTAAAGTGAGAGTATCTTACGACACATCATCACCTTCTCCTCTCTTTCCCCAATACTTTCTCCTTCGTCCAGAACTGAAAGAATCTGCGTCCCCTCCTCCATTAACAAACATGACCTCAGTTCCACACTAAGATCCACTGTATGCCAGATGAATCAGTTATTTCTCTTCTCAGATGCTTTAACTGATGCAGGAGTAAATGTTGTCAACTAGATGTCCAGACACGAGCAAGTGTCCAAGCTCCCACCACAAAGGCGATCAAGTCAATAAAGTGAGCAGACCATAGAGCCACACACCTCAAAGCAAGCCTCCGACAGCCACGCAACTGTATATTGACCACAGCTCAAATGCAGACACCTCACATCAGTTTTGGGTGGGATTCAGCACATCTCCTAGCATAGATACAGATATTTGTACCTGTCCAAAACTCACAACAATCCTTTTTCCTCATTTCCTAATCTCTGCTGCTCTATTGCTTTTCCATTTCTTGCGTAAGGTTATGCACTTCTCAACCTGCGTGCTTAGCTTCCTGAGCTGTGCTGCCAGCAGGTCAAGGGAAGCGAGCCGTCCCCTATCCTCTCAGCTGTGGTGAAGATGCACCCAGAACATCGCGCCCAGTTCTGCACCCCGCAGTACAAGGAAGATATGGACTGGCTGGAGCAAGTCCAGCACAAGACCTGGAGGATGATTAGGGAACTGAAGCATCTTTCTGATGAGGAGAGGCTGAAAGAGCTGGGACAGTTCGGCTTGACGAAAAGACTCAGGGGATTTTATCAATGTATACAAAACCTACAAGATAGGGAATGAAGACGAGGGAGCAGGACAACCTGCTCCAGCTGACCCTGCCTGAATAGGGGGCTTGGACCAGATGTCAACCTCAGTGCAACTTTTCAAACAACCTGAGAAATACAACCTGAGAACGTACAATACAACCTGAGAACGTAAATTTCACTCCTGCAAGAGTATGCCAATGAGAAATATACAATGACAACTTACAAGTTTTTTTTTTTTAATGGGAAAAGAGGGAGAGAAGATGGGCTGATGTACATGTGTCCAATGAAGCATTCAAGGGCATACCATTTTCTAAGGCGTTTGGACTGTTTTAAAGAAAAAGTAGGGAAACGGCTTCTAGGCTTCACTAAATTAAGTGATATGCATTACAGGGAAATACATCTGTAATCAGCTACTGAAAGAACTTCTGGCTGTGAGTCAAATGGACGTAGGATGCCCCTGACTTTAATGATACATCTGTACCTCTAATCTGAAGATTCCTAAAAAAACCTATCATAAGAAACAAATCTGGACTGTATGTGCCGAGTATGGTATATTCCTGGAAAAAAGGAACCACAGGAAACTAAATTAATCTCACAAACAATAAGAAGACTAACATTACAGATTAATTATTACATTAGATTTCTGAATTTGTTTACAGCGCACTTCTAAACTTCTCCTTCTTTTTTGGTAAATAAACACCTTCTATTTACACAGCATGTCTTACACAACATGCCAGCAACTGAAACTACTAGGCCCACACTGCCATACCAAAGGAATGGCAATTGTGAGGTACTTCAGCTTCACCTGGAGAGCAAAAATTTGCTTTAAGAGTGTATTCCTATGCTGATTCAAAGTTAGTGACCTAGGAAGATAACATCTCAGAGCAGAGACCTTTGGTATTCTGATAACAGAACACACACGCTCTGAATTCCCTGTCAGCAGGCACATTACATCAATGCCTGCCCATACAGACACATCCACGTGCAAGCACATACGCAAACAAAAACACATTCTGTACATGATGGATCCCTCAAAACCACTGAAGACATGAACTCATCAAGTTCCTTTATACCGTGGCATTTGCAGAGAAGTCTAGAAGCATTAAGAAGGATGAATACAGAAATCTGTCTCCAGCGCCATGTCCTGCGACTGAAAAGCCAGGTCTCATTTAAGAGTGCTCATTGTGTGTTCAAGTACACAATGTGAGAATTTCAATTAACCTAAAAGGGGAACATCCTGAGGAGAAAGTGGGAAACTGAAAACAATTCAGAAATCGTGCAGGCACCGTCCATTTTAATTCTCCAGATAAGCAGAAGTGCAGCAAACCTAAATTGGAGAACAGTATCACATCCAGCCGGTCATGTGAGTGTCCAAGTGATCTTCAGAACTAAAAATACAGCCCAGCATCTCATGGGCAGTGAACCAGTGACTACATCTCACACCCAGCAGGCTTGGTGTTCATGTACTTGCTTAGCCTGTTCTAGCAATACACGAGCATTTCATTCAGGAAAGTATAGGATGTTAGTTAATGCCAACAGCAGCAACAATTACAAAAATACAGAGGCTGTTGGAATGACTTCACATTGGCCTGACAACCCAAGCAGCTCTGTCATGGCTCACATAGATGTGTTGGCAGGTATCTACACTAAAATGCCTGTCGTGCTAAAGGTGCCCCTACAGCGTTTCATATTCCTCTTCAGACTATTTAATGTACTGTGAAACTTTACTCCTTTATCTGTTTTCTCAAAAGACACCAAACTATCATTTCTAACAGACGAGAAAATTAGACTTCCTATTCACAGAAGTGCGATAAATTCGCTTTGCAAAAATGACTGAAATTCACAACATGAACTTTTTCCAAACTGTAGCACTTATTACAAGAACTGCAGAGTGCAGATATCTGCCTGTTGCAGAAAACACTAAGACTGAAAAAAGCCTGATGATGACTTAATTCATGCTGACTGAAGCATTATGAAACTTTAAATATCGTTTTAAGCCTATCTGCAGCATACAGAAAGCTCAGTTTATTCCTGAGGGCTTACACCTATGTAGAACATACTGTCAATCTGCAGTTAAAAAACGATCATTTATGAAAAAGAATCCTAAAAAAGCTGCATTATACATCTGAATAAAACTGTACATTAAATGCAATTAAAATAAGAACTAGAATGAAAAAAATACTTGAGACATTCTTTCAGAGCCTGTATAACCAAGCATCCATACAGTTCCTACCACCAGGAAAGAGGGGGGTTGAAGTGCCTTTCCTTTTCTTTTCCTTTCCTTTCCTTCCCTCTGCAATGAACACCTGTCCAAAAGGAAGGGCTATTAAAAGAGCCAGAAGAGTAACAGGAAGCATACAATGTTTGGAGGAAGTCACAGATTCTTAATTGGGCTCAGAGGATTGGGATGGTCTCCAAGAGAGGAACTCTGGTTTGTTAGTGACGCTGTTTTCATCTATATTTATGCTAAGACCAAACTGCTCAGCAGACTTCAGTGCATACTGCTCTGCCACCCATGTTAGCTCTCCCGCTAGCTCACAGAGTATTTGGAACAGTCAGTGGCAATGGTAAGAGACAAACCACTGAATTACAGCAGCAGCGTGTGACGTACCCAAAGACATTTCACTCTGAGTGTACCTAAATCCAGATTAGTAGGTTCTAATAGCAAGGGCAGAATTTAAGTTATTTGTGAGATTGCATCATCCTAATAATGAGTGACTTTGGAAGAGGTGGCACTTCCACCATTTGAAAAGCAAACGGGATTTTGAACCAATAAATCACAGGCAGAGCTCCCAGCTTGTAAGTGTAAAATTTTAAAAGAAGCTTATCAGTATGTAACAATCTGGAAGAGTCAGTACAATCTGTTCTAGCACTAAGTGCCTTCGTGCTCAGAGCAAAGTCAGAAAGGAAAAAGACAGACCACACTGGTTTATCTGAATGACACGAATAAAGTAATTTCACACCCTTACTGCCTCTATTGCAGTGTGACATGGCTACATATGCGTCCTAGGAGGACAGCAAAACATGAAATCCTCCCAGCAAAAACGTTAAAAGCTGCTTTCTGGAATAAAACTGGAGGCTTGCTACAAAAGGATAAACAACAGGGTCAATAAAGTATACAAGCAAACAGTATTGCAACTGGTATTATACCATTTCCACAACAGTGTCATTTATAGTTGTGGGTCTAAAGCTACATCTGTGGCAGTAAATTTAATTGTAGGGCTCAGATAAGATTGGCAATCTGCAAATATTACTCAGCTCTTTTGTTGTATGCCAGTGTATCACCACCAGTGTATCAGTCGGTGCTTTATGCTTTTGGAAGTTAAAGAGGTAAACTTTCTACTTACTGTCAAAATGAGAAACATTACTTAGTAGTTGCAGCTCTTTTTTGAGTCCAAATATACTGCACTGATTGTACGTGTCACAGAGTGTTTCAAACAACACAATTTTTAGAACAGTAAGACTTACCAGTCCACTTAAGGCTAAAATCCAGATGTAGGAACCAGAGGTTAAGAGCTAAAAGGGAAGAGCAGCGATTTAAAATTTTAGTTTCACATAGCTGTTTTCTCTGAGCTACTGTGTTGCAACATCACATAGGCTATATACCTATCAGGGAAAGTCACACATTTACTTCAGTGAACATTCAGCTTAACATTAACAAATATACATTCCAGAAGTAGCAGAACTGGAAAAAAAAAAAAAAAAACAACACAGGGATTCAACAATTGTTCTTCTCCATACTAAGTATAACAGGATGTCAGTTATAGGCTGCACAGAAAAACAAGCCTGAAAGACAGACTGAAGCAAAGGAAATGACTCAGCAGCAGCAGGAGAAGAGTTCCAAGCGGGGCAGTGCAAGTGAAGCTCTTAGACATGCAGCCACAGAGAGACTAACCATGAGCATCAAAATTAAAGAGTTCTCACCCAGTGGCGTATTTCCAGGCATGAAATCACAGAAATCGGCCAGAACAAATTAAAAAAAAAAAAACCTAGATACGCCAACAGGGTGGCCCACCTTTTCTAGCAAAGCGTGTGTGACTCATCACCTGGAGAAGGTTATTATTAGTTGGGAAAACAGGCTGAAAATTAGACCGATACTGGTTACTAAAATTGCTTTGTGAGATGCAGCCTGAATCGTGAGAATACCTCTCCGGGCTTGCTGCGGAAAGAGTGACTGGAGATAAGGGCACAGTTTACAAATGAGGAGAAGGCAAATGAGCTTCCCTCAGCCTCGGCGTGACGGCAGCGGCTGTCCTGTACGTGGCAGGGAAAGGCCCCGTGAAGGCGCAGTGATGAGGGGCAGCAGCGATCTGTACCCGGCCTTGTGCGTGTGAAAGCAAGAGGCAAGGGACACAACGCAAAGAGCTCAGGCAGTATCCCTGCTTTCACAAGGACTGCAGTAACAGTGGCACCGATGGTCTGGGAAGGGGAAATAAGATTCCTGAAGGATCAAGGAGATAGGGTGCAGGAGCAGAAACCAACGGACCCCAAATTCTGACAGCAATGCAGAGGAATGAAACGTTCAAGCGCGGCAGGAACCACTGTTCTGAAACTGACCATTCATTCTAAAATACTCTGCACCACATCATGCAATTATGGTGCTTTCCGCTGCTAGTCTTAGAGCTATTTTTGAGTCCCTGGGATATATAAAAATGAGTACAATTTCTCATAAGCTCACACCTCTCCTGTTTCGTAATTCAGGTTGTGACATTAGTGTCATTTCTAAGTTGTTAGGGTTCTATCACTGTGTTTCCATGCCAGCTACCTGCATTTTTCCACTCACATTTAACATAACACTACTTGAAAGTGCTGTGCTCTGTTACGTTATTTTAAATGACCTATCATATGGCAATGCTTGATATAAAAATGACAAATTTACATAAAAGCCAAAGCCTTCATTATTTACTGACAGTCTTACCATAGAAAAATAGTGTATTGTATAGCTTCCTTTGAGCTATAACAGACAAGGTGAAAATAAACAAGGATACAAGCAAATTAGAAAGTTGAAAAATACATGTGTTTGCAGCAGGTCCTGTTTTCATCTGGCTCATTTCACTGAATCTTCCCAAAATTTACGGAATTTTTATTTTATATTTTCCTATGCATGACAATCAAGACTGAAGACAATGGAAAAACAGACAATTGGCCCACCACTTCAGCCCAAATTACATATCAGAACGTATCCTTCGATATTTTAGACCATGGGAGAGCACTGACTAAATGTATGTGGAATCAGACACCTGGAAGCATCAAAATCAAACATACAGAAATACTAACTGCTACGTTAGCAAGTCACTAAAAGATGAACAAGCAAGTACATACCATACCTGTAAACCCAGTATATAGACCAGTGTCTTGTTCGTGATAGAAAAGTGGCCTAGCACTTGCGTCACCTGCACTCTTGGAATGGAGCAATAGAATGGTACAAACAGAGCAAACACAGGACCCAAGCTGCAAAGAGAAAGATACAGGTGGTTAGTAAGCATGACACTAGTAATAACAATAGGCGACAATCAAATGTGATGAATCCCATGTACATGACAACCAAAACATAATACCACCTTGTAAAAAAAGGGTCTTCCTTGGTACCAGCAACTGGATAACTTGTGGAGTTTTAGCTTCACTAGCAAACAACCAACGACTACTCTTTGGCAACACGCTGGCAAAGAAGATGCAGGTGATGAAAAGTACCTTATTTCCAAGTGTTTAGCACTGGAGGCAGCAGAGAAGACAACATTTTTGCCCTAATAGCTAAGTGTTTCTATAAAATACAGCCCACAATAAGAACAGCAGCCGTCTTCTGCATCAGAATAAAACACATTTGATCCAGACAAAAGGATTGTACATATCCCCAGGGGTCATGGAAACCACTCCACCAACAGAGCTGAGCTCCTGCTGTTCACCCAGGTTTTAGATGTCACAGCACTGCCAACACAATGCAGTACCTAAGATGGGAATATCAACAGTTTGATTTAACTTCCATTGTGCCAGCAACTCCTGTGGCAAACTAACAATTGACAATCAACTTTTTAGGGTCTCGACCTTAACCACAGAACAAGATGCCTACTAAGTTTCTAAACCTTCTTTGGAAGCAACTTCATAGAATTTAAGGCTCAAGCACCTTTGCAATGACCAGATACCTAGGCTGAACTTACAAATGCAGCCCAGTGCATTTCATCCATATACCCAGCTACAAAGCCTGTGTTCTCCACAATAAAACGCATGAGTTTCCAGGAAACTAAACCATATTAAAAACACCAGGGGAGACCCCAGCAGAACCAACACAAACGGCGTGGCTTCTGGGTGATTTGGGAAGAAAAATACTTCCTAAGGTAGAGATGGGGAAAAAATGTCAGTTCAGACAGACAGTTAAGGGAAACGCTTTTAGATTCCAGTGGGGTGACTGGCATGCATCTAAGCAAGACGTTATCATCCCTCATTTCAAACTGCAAAGAGAGACCTTTTCCCCAACTCCAAGAGAGCTTAGCCCTTGGCTACTCTTCAAGCCCTCTCCAGACCAAAGCGCTGTTTGCACAGGTTTGCCGGAACCACTAAGTCCTGAAAACAAAGATTCTATCGAGCTGAATTCCCCCGTCCCCTGCCACTTGAGCAGTGCTGGCAACATGCCCTGGTGCCTCTTGCTGCAGCGCAGCTTGGAGCAGTGCCGCGGGCGGAGGAGCTCTGCAAAGCACGCGTCCACCCCAGCGCTCCTCACTGCTTCTTCTGACACAAGCAGGATGAACCGAAGGAGAATTTCACACTGCTTGCAGCTTATCGTCAGCTTCAAGACCTACGGATTCCACAGGCCTTTAGGGAAAAGGGATCTTATTATTCTCAACGGGATTTCTGCACACAGCATAAGCCAGGGTCAAAATAACCTGAAGCATTCACTCAAAAACACGCTTCCCTACCAGAGGAGCTACTGATAAGAGTAATGCTATGTGAAATGATGGTCTGAATATTAAAACTTTCATTTCCTGAGTAACTGCCAAACACAACACCCACAGCTATGAAGGAAACCTGATGATTAAGTACGCAGTTCAAATATTATTTTTACTAATTTAATGGGCAGTGGCTTAAGAATATTTCATTATCATCCTGATTGTGACATTTGAAGTTCAGACCGCTGAAAATCTCCCTCCCTGATGACTTACGTGTTGTTTAATTAAAGGACATAGAAGTATTTTTAGTATCATACGTTCCAGACATGGTCAGGTGCACGTGCATGTTCAGAGAACACCACCTCAGGAACTACTAAGAAATACTCAACTTTACATATGAGCTCCTTTATGTAAACAGAGAGCACCTGTATAAACACACATAACACCTTCCTAAAATCGACTCACTGTTTAAGTTGCAGGAGCTGATAGGCACAGCTACATGACTGCCACATACAAAAATAACTCTTTGTCAGAATTGCTTCCATGGTAGACAAAATTCACCAAAGTAAATCAGGTTTTATAAGTGAAGAGAGAATTAAAACAAAGAAACTCTTCTCCCCTCTTAGAAAAGCCATTATAAATTATTTCTGTTTACAGAAGGTAATTCCTTCTGTTCTTTCCAGATGACCCGAGGGAGCTCCAAAACAGCAGCATGCTTTTCAGGTTTTATTCCTCTTGTGATAAAGTGACTCAGACACAGAGAGTGTGCATGCAAGAGTGCACTCGATCATAGGATGGAAATTACAAAAAGGAACTTCCCATGCTTAGAAGTGTATTTTAAAAAGAAATTACAGAATGTTGAAAGGTTCCCTCAATGTTAACATTCACCATTAATGTCAACAGAAAACATAGAAAGCATCATCCCAGACTGGGGCAGTGATCCACGTAAACTCAGAAGTGCAATGTCTGACACTACTCTGTACCTGACCATCTTGAGGAGCTTGAGGAAATGTAACAACAGATTTTTTTCTTAAAACAGTAAGTTAGTAGACACCACAGCCAGCCTTATGTCTCCAAAGATGTAAAATTATATATTTTTAGACAGAGTTCACGTCCACAATAAGTAGGTATTACACAAATATCCATTCAGGTGTCCCACAGGGTGCAGAGGGAGATAGCCAGTGTTAGGCTGTTCTCATTATCACAGAAACAGCATGATCAGGTCACGATGAGTGGAAAAATGCAAATGTCACCACCATCTTCAAGGAGGGCAGGAAGAAGATTCAGGTAGCTAGGAGTTTCCCCTCAGTCCCTGGGAAAGTTACAGGGCAAACCTTGTAGGAGCCATTTCCAGGCATGTGAAGGACAAGGTTATTGCTAATGGCCAGTATTGAGTTACCAAGGGCAACCATGTCTGATCAGTCTGATCGCTTTCTATGACAGGGCGACTGCACTGTGGACAACCAGCAGTCAACAACACACTGGAGCACAGGGCTGCATTCAGGTACACCTTGATGGATTGGACAAATGGGCTGACAGGAACCTTATGGAGTTCAACAAAAGCAACTGTGAAATCTTCCACCGGGGTTAGAATAACCCTGTGCAGAGGTATAAACTGTCTAGAAAGCAGATTTGAAGAAAAGGCTGGAGAATTGCTATTATTCAGCAGTTGACCGTTGCAGGGATGGCCTTGGGCTGTCTTAGCAAGTCTGTAGTCACCGGTCAAGTCCAACACTTCTGAGCCTGAACCTGATCCCTGTGCCCACTTTTGGGCTCCTCACTACGAGAAAGGCATTGATATTCAAGAGCAAGTCCAAGAGAGAGTAATGATGGTCCAGTACTGTACCAGGCTGCCCAGAGCTAGAATCAACATCCTCAGAGACATTCAAGACTCAACTGCACACAGTTCTTTGTAACCTGTTCCACTTGGACACGCTTTGGGCACCAGCTGAACTAAGCCGCAGCCCGTGGGGAGGAGCCCGCGGTGGGGCAGGAGGCCTGGGGGAGCCGTGGAGCTGGAGCAGCTCCTGCAGGGCGGGCCCCGGGGCATGGAGCTGGGCTGGGGCCCGGCTGGGAGAGCTGCAGCCTGGGAGAAGCCCACGCGGGGTCGGCTGGGGAAGGATGAGGGACAGGGGCAGAGGGTGACCATGGCGAAGGGCAGGGACAGAGCGTTATGGACTGACCGCAGCCCCCATTCCCTGCGCCCCTGTGCTGCTCAGGGGAAGCAGAAGAGCCGAGAGTGAAGTTGAGGCTGGGAAGAAAGGGGTTGGGGGTAAGGTGCTTTTAGTTTTACTTTTCTCATTATCTTACACTATTTTTAATTGGCAATAAGTTAATTTTCTCCATGCTGAGTTTGTTCCGCCTGTGACAGTAATCGGTGAGTGACCTCCCTGTCCTACAAGGTTTTCCATCTTATTTTCCCCCCATCCTGCTAAGGACGGGAAGAGAACAAGAGAGAGAGCGGTGTGGTGGGCAAGCGGTGACCAGCCAAGGCTGATCTACCTCACATGCACTGTGAATCAAAGAACTGGTCCTCAAATCTTTCCATTAACTGTTTAGCAACATATGGTCAGATTCAATATCTACTCTTACTGTAAGACTACTTCAATTCTCTCTTTTCCTTCACTTCCTTCTTCTTTCATTTATCATGAAAGAAACAGGCTTAAAACAGTTTAAACATGTGAATATTAAATGCAGAGTAAAACATTTAATGTTAGTAAATATATGCACAAAATATAGGAAACAGTGATTCTAAAACGGGGGTAGCTAGCTAAATGTTACTTCTGCAAAAATATCTGCTGTTGTCAATGGAAGTTCTGTGGGATTAAGCTTTGCAGAAATAACCTGTTATTTTATTCAGAGTGACTCACTACATTTACTAACCCGGTACTGTATTTTTCTTTAGTTCACATCACTTGAGTTCTTTATAAAAACGTTAGTCTGACAAGTTCATAACCACATAGTTTTTTTGGGGACTGAAAATACCAGCTATAAAAGCAGCTGCACATCATACAGAGAATATAAACAGCATGCTTTATCAGTTAGTTACCAAGTTTGTTCAGTGCTCTGTGTTCCTACAGGCTGTGCAGATATTGTCAAATTATGCATAAGGTGGCAGCTTTTATTCAGAAAATGTTAAATATTCTCAATAACGTGATATCAACGATATCAATTCTCCCAGCCTTTGCTGTGCAAAGCCTAAGACAGTACCTGTTACTCTGTCACAAAACCATTCTTGGTGTCCCACCCCCTGATCCGGTGACATGGGGTGACTGTTTCTATACCACCAGCCTGCTACAATACGTAACAAAACAATTCTTCACTTAGGCATTCGCAATATGCAGCCCTCATGCAAGCAGTTTTTGCAGACCACCAAAGTCTTACTGAGCTCACAGCACTATGAGGATTAACAAAAAAAAAAAAAAAAAAAAAATTAAGTACAGCCTCCGTTCTTTCTTCAATATGATCAGCATGCTGCCATTCACGTGAAGGCCAAAACCAAGCAGTCTTGGGGGATGCTGATGAAACTGATAGGTATAGGAAGGGTGGCCAGATCCTGTACCCCAAACGAGAACAGTATCACAGCAACAACTATTGACAACGTCAGCTAGGTGTTACGGAGTCAGCTACCTCTGCTCACCCGCTGACAGTTGCTGCTTTGCATCAGACATCTGCCGCAAGTGATCGATGGTGACAGCTTACCGGGCGGCTCTGCCTTCATGACTGATCACGTTAACAGTGTTTGAGTTCAGCAAGCAAGAGCAGCCTGCACCTTTCTAACAGGCAGGCTCTCTCAGTGAGTCCCACGCTCGACTAAATCTGGCACAGAAACTGGAGCTAGGCAGAAGACATATGAAGGCAGGAGAGAACATGGAAAGAGTTTATTTTGTTGAGGAAGTACAGCTGAAGAGCTACACTGAAATTTCTAGTGTCACAAGTTCATCTGGCTTGGGTGTTTAACTACATCTTCTTTACCCAGCTTAGCCTAACGCATTTTATTTGGCCTCTGGAGAGCAGACAGCAAGTAAGACCGTGACTCACTGAGGAGTCACCACTTGCTGTTCCTCAAACTCGGCTCACTTGAGAAAGAACGTCTGTCCACAAAAGGACAGGATTTGGCTGCATGTTAGTTTGAGACACCTGAACTCTCTCCCAGAAAAAAAAAAAGAAAAAAGAAAAAAAAAAAAGTTAGTTTTGGCAGGAAGAGCAGTTCGGCAGTTAAGAAACTGAACTGGGTCTCAGGTTGGCGGGATTCATATTCTGGATGATCCATAAACACCCTGTGTGACCTCAGAAGTCCCATCTTACCTGGTGTAGCAGCTCGTTAGATACAGAGCTGTAAATCTAAACCCAGCATCTTTTGTAAACTGCTCAAATAGAGCAGGGGCTAAGCAAGCAGACAGAAAAATAAATTATTATAGGCATCTTAACACAGTGGTCAAAATATTAACTGCACTGCTCTGATGTAACCACCTCTGAAAGTAACGTATTAGTGTATTAATTTACACATTATTCTTGCATGCCAAAAGCAAAACAGTAAACTTGTAAACCAAACATATCACACTTTTTTGACACACACCACGTTTTGGTTTAAATCATCAGATTGTGGGACAGTGAGATGGATATTGGAGAAACAGCATCACTGTAAGAACAAAAAAACAGATAGCTAGAAAGATAAACAGTGGAGCGGAAGAATGCAGTCTGTAGCATTCTGCTGAGGCAATTAACATTCCAGGCAAGGCTGGTTTGGTGGCTAATGTACAACTGTGGCTCCATGGGTACAATCTAGTAATGCATCTTAAACAAAGAAAGGTATTATTTTGTTTTATCAGATCAGAGCAGGAAACACATATTGGCATTATTTTTATAATGCTAAAGCTATTTTGAAATAAACATTTCCTTTAATATGAAGTTGTGCTACTAATGTCAGCCCTTGAGCAAAGACTACCACGTGCCTTTGTATCTAGGAATTTCTCATTTCTATCATGCATTTTTGCTGCTGGACAGGGAACTTGTAGTACATTGCAGTATTACTTTGTGTACATATGAAGCAAGTTCCCTATGTAATTTTCCTTTAAACAGTAGTTAATTCTTCATTTAAAGAGATTCTATTCTGTGATGAAGCTAAACAATTAAAAAAAACTTAAGAAGGAAAAAAGACTACAGTAAGCACAGTAAGTTCTCTGAAAGACTTCCTGAATCTGGTGTTGAAGATAAATGCCCCATAAAAACCCTGGATGAAGCACCTCAGCTCCCTGGCATCTCAGGAGAACCAAGCCGTGGGAAGTCAGCACTCAGAGTCACGGTCCAGTGCCAACTAAATGCTCCAAGTATGCACAGACGCAGGTGGCAAGGCTCTATCTCATCCTGCTGCAGCAAGAACACTTCCCTAAGATGCGTTTAGTAAAGTTTGTCACTAAATCTGCAGTTACTTCAGACTTCCTGATGAGACAGATGTGTTACTCCAGATGTGATCTCTGCACACCTTGAGCACGGTGGCGTCAGGAGAAGCTTGTCCCGTGAGCCCTGCCAAGCCTTCCCAAAGCAGCATTCCGCCCCTCGTGGGCTGCAGCCACCAAAACCAGCACCATCATGCCTACTTGCCCATTTTTGAGAATCAGGGCGCTAAATGAGGCCGCCTGAAAGACAAATTCTCTTTCGCAGCCATGAACAATCAGTATGAGTTCATGGGGAAAATCCCAGGGAACTCTCACCCACTGCCTCTAACAGCAAATGACAGGGCTTTCCATCTATCTCTGATCTCCACAGCCTTTTTAGCAAGCGCACAATCTCGCTGTCAGATCACGGTTCCTTACCCAGAAACTCCAGGAGGTTACTCCAGGCACCACCAGGTCACCTCACAGTTTGACATTCCACTCCTCTCCTGCTCCCTGTTCCCACCTACACTTACCAACATATTTTAGCAGAATCCAACTTGTGTTCTAGAACCCATTTACCTCTTTTATGTGTTTACCTCACACATGTATTCCTACCACGATTATCTGCATCCTTGCTCAGAATGCGATAAGCTTACTAAGGCACCCAGCCTCGCTAACCTCTAGAACCACCCGAGTTCTTGAACTCCCTCACGTATTTTCAAAGGGCATTTCTGTAAAACCCCATCATTATGATACTAAAACAGCGCTGGGAATGTACACGGGCTGTTGAGCTGCCTGTTTTCACACAGCCAGTCAACCTGCCTCGAGTCTGAGGTTTTCTTGTGCTGTGTCAGATCTGATCAGCAAGGAGCAGTTTTAAAGTGTGTACTGGTCACACGACTCATCGCTCCGAACTACATTTAAGCACGTAAGCTTATTTTTTTTTTTTTTCAATTTTTAATAGAGATGTGATATAAACAAGGTTTTTCACTCAGGATTTTTTGGCTGACCAACAATTAGTCAAGAAGCTTCTGGGTAAAGTCCCGTCTAGTCAGTAACGCGCAACTTGTGGGCTGGGGGAGGAGGGCAGGCGTTCCCAATTACTCTCTTTGAGCAGACTAATTGTAAAAGAATTAAAAATAGACACTTTCACATCCCATAAAACAGTAGCCAGCAAATCAAGAGCAGCATACAAGCAAGGCTTTTTTTTAAGCGCTTGAAAAAAACCTACCCCTCCCACAAAAGGGACTCACGTAATCACTCTTGAAAACAATGTGCAAGGGTAAACTTTCACAGTCAAGCTATCCTGCCAATGCCCTTCACTGCTCACAGGATCTAAGAAGCTACGGACATGTAAGTACAGAAAATAATTAATTACTTTTTTTTTTCTTTTTCACAACAAAAAACAATTCCAGAAAGATGATTTCTTTTTGCATTCTACTGAACATGTTCATGTGGTAGGAGAGACAAGCCTTGTGGAGGAAATTCTGTAATGTTTTATATTGCTACAGTAATATGCTGCTTGTTAATTTTTATTTAAAGGCCAGATGATCCACAAGTTATTTCAAATACTTTCTTATAATATTAATTTCTTATAGTAATATTTCTAATAATTTTGACAATCAGAAAGAAATGTGTTATACTGCATTATCTAGGCTTTTTTCAGTATAGTTAATTTAACCTACACTAATGCAAAATAACTACTGTTCAGGCAGTAAGTGGAACACTGCAGCTCTTAAGTCATTCACTGAACTTCGCAGAATACTGTAATAGTAGGAGAGAGCCTTAAAATAAATCTGTACCATGGCAGTGAATTCACAGCTTGCCCCTTCACATGCGCTACTTGTCCCTGTTCTCAGCTCAAGAGCTCCTCAGTCACTCTTCCCGTGTCTGAACATTGCAGCAGAGCATTTCAAGAATCCAAGATCTTACAAGCTATCAGTCCTCTTCCACCTTCCGACACGCATGTCTTTCAGAGTTCTCAGAAAGCATTCTTTTTTCTGAATCACGGTCCCCAGATATCTTTCTCCCTATTACTGATTTTCATGCCGCAAAGTTGAAGAAATATTACAAGTGATAGGATCTTTATACACCTCCCTACTAAACATGATGTATTTTTCATGCTGTACTGGCCAAACAAGATGGACTGTTCACCAGGCAACAACTCAGCTATTACTCACCAGATGCAACAGAGATGGCATGCATGCCCTTGAGCACAGAATACAAGAGGTCTGAGATTTCCATGGCTCCTCCTCAGTAGAGACAAGGGGACCAAACCTTCCCAGCCAATTAGTCTTTAACAGCTCAAATCTCATCCCTTTCTGTTCAAAGACTGAGGAGTATGGACACATGCCATGAATAGTAAATTTAAGCTGAAGTTATGAGGTTTTAACCCCTAAAAATAATTAAAGCCGGCACCTGTACAGGTTCCATACCACCTGGGCAGGGAAAAACAAACAAACAAATAACAACTATATATATATATATATACACATACACTTTTTTGGTGCACTTATTTAGTTTCTAAGATGCAAAGACTTTATTTGTATATTACTAGTCTGTCTTTTTTTTTTTTTTTTCTCCTCCTGCTTTCAGGAGTGTAACTGTCGGTGGCTCAGGTTTTCCTTTTGTTTCTTGGCTATATTTTATGCTCTCTACTTTTTGCACTGTAGACTTCAGGTTAATCTTGTCAGTACCAGCGTGGCCCTTCACATTAACACACATCTTTGGCAAATGTGATTTAGGCTGGGTAATTCTCATAGCAGGGGTAACATTTGGAAAGACAGAACCAACGGATAAGAGCTGGACACATCCTCCAGTTTTCCTTTAGTTACCCATGTAGCATTTCAACTCAAGCTTATTTCCATTTCAGTAATTTTACGGTACCTGTTTTTATTTTAGAACACACAACACAATTTTCACGCAATTTGGCAAAACAGGCAGCTTTTTAATACATAAAAGCTGAACCATAAAGATCCCACACAGATCTGCATCTGCACACTTTTAACTCTTCATAGCCATCATAAAAATAATTTAATTCATGCACTGCGCACTTTGGATTCTCTGAAGTTTACAAGCTCACAGGTTTTGCTTTAGTACTCCAGCAAATCTGGGTTTCTGCTAAGAAAAAGTACTGGACTGGAAACTATCTCACCAAAATTAGCCAAGGGTAGTGACCCGAGGATTCAGTCACCAGGCTCAACAGCCTTGAAAAATGGTAAATTAACAGAAAGCACTAAAAGAATATGAGGGTCAGAGCATTAGAAAGAAACAGGAAGCTTCTGTACACGCCTGTCTCTTGCCTCAGGTTTTATTAAACCACGTGTTGTTCCCAAGCTGGTAGCATATACGCCTAGATACACGCCGCTTTCTTAGATGTAAGCATCCTTCTGTATCAACAGAGCATTCTACTATGCAACTTAGCATGCACACTTACAGTAAATATTGCTGGTCAAAGGAAAACAATTAGAGATTAAGGAGAAAATTAAGCCTACATTACAACAGCACTGTTTCCTATCTTCCACTGTTTTCAAGCTCTCTAAGACTTGCACAGCTTTGACCTGTAGGGGACTGTAAAGCTCAGTAAGACCCCCAGGGTAGGCACTGAAGGAAAACAGAAGTTTCTTCCCAACCATGCACTTTAAATCATTTATACATACCCCAAAAATGTTATCCTCTATCTAGATTTTTAAAGAATAATGTTCATCCATCTCCAAGTGACTAAATCATACCATGTATAGAGCCAGGATAGATCTTCCTAATGATCTGCCATGCCTTCCGAAGAATTTAATTAGCATCCCTCTTAAATTAGCTGATGGACAGACAGACCACAGACGCATTTCAAAGAACAAAAATTATGAAGAGAGAGACAGACAAACCATACATTAGATTACAACACACTGTTAAATCCTTTTGTCTATTTCCTGTCCTGCAGAAAAAAAACCCGCAGATGGTGCTCCTGTCCCAAAAGTAGGAGATGAGAGCAGGGAGAAAACTCATTTAGCATAGAGAAGGCTTTGTACCACTGCCTGCACATAATTTAACCATGTAATCTCGGTTTGTAACACTGCAATTTCTGGCTCACAGCTCAGGTTTATGCACTGTAACAGTTCAATACACGCAGCATTGGTATCCTAGGTGTAAAGGCCGTTGTATGTAACCATCTCAACCAAGCTGGGCTTTGGGTGACGAACTTCCAGGCTGGAGCCACCATTTCTGTTCAGCCAGCACCCTTCACAGGGGGGAGTCTACTCTGAGCTGGGCTACAAAAATAAAACAAATGAATAATGCCAGTCAAATGTTTTCACATACAACTCAACTCCTAGAACAACTTAATTTCCTTCTTTGATGAGATTGCAAAACTGGCTGACAAAGGCACCTGCACAGCTTTAACACATTAGGTTCTACAAGCAGCTTGACCTGGTACTGTTTTTTTTTTTTTTTTTCTTTTCTGTGTGGATATTATTGCTATAGAACATTGAGCAACCAGATAGAATAGATTAAACAAATTTAGTCAAGGCGCTGGTTATAGACAAACCCATTATTGAGTGGGTGTCTTTCAGCATTTTTCCCACTGATGATCAGAAAGCAAACGCAATGCTGGAATTTGAAAATGGCAAGTGACAGAACACCAGGGAACAAGCTGCACTGGGTGGAAGCCCGGGCATAACATGAACTGTAAGCACTCCCACGCACAGTCCTCCCAGGTAGCGGGGACAAGACTGGAGTTCCCAGTGAACCTGGAACCGCACAGGATCACAGGCAGCTAACAGCACATCCTGTGCCGCATGCCGAGCCCACAGAGCAGAACGAGGGGGACACAGTGGTGAGTACGCCAAGGGGGAGTGAGAGCCACCTGGATGCCCGTCTCCTGTACTGGACTGAACTGGAGCAGAAGCAGAAGTCACAAGGCTATTTTGCCTGACAGTGAGACATTTGAGAAGCTCAGCTTGAATTGCCAAAACAGTGAGACTATAAAAACACCTCTGGGGGTGGACAGGGACTGCTTGTTAAAGCAGCGTTTATCCTCCGAGGAAAGGCTCAACAAAAACAACAACTGCAAAGTAATTTTGGAGAAATTTGAATGAGAGACAACCACATTTTAACAGGGAGGTTGACTAAACAAAACTACAGTACAAAGGGCCAATTCTCCTTCTCTCAGCCCTCCAAATCAAGATCACACACCCTTGTGGAAAACATGCTTTAAATGAATAGCTAGTGGGATCTATACACAAATAACTAAAATATTCACCTATCCTGATTACCCAGGAGGTCACAATAAATGAGTAAGTGGTACCTCTGCACTAGAACGTTATTGGTGTCACTGAACACTGCATGTCTGCAGACTCAGAAATAAAGAGTAAAAACCTAAACAACCTTCTGTATGATACTGATACAAAGACAGGGATTTTAAATACTGCTTGCCTTAAAATTTTTATGTACCTCTCTGCCAAAAAAATTGTGCCAATATTTTAGAAAATTATTAAATTGGTAAAGTAAATTAACTTATGTTCTCATAAGGTGCTGCTAGGGCACGCAACTCAGTAAAATCACAAGAAACCAAGCCAATGGACTGTTCAGCTGGTCTGAGATTTGCAGCAGCAAGGAGGTAACGTTCTCCACTTTGCTCTAAGAATGTAAAAAAAGTACAGGTACCACTCAAACTGGGGCTGCTGTTGTTTTTTCAGATACATTCTGTGGAGGATGGCATATGTCCTGTATGTATAATAGACTGATCACAAAGGACTGCGGCCAAGAAATAAATAGCGACAAGGCATAAGACTCAAAACAACCTTGTTTTACTTGATAGTCTAGAGGCCTTTAGGAAGGAATTATAATTTTAAATGCAGCCCTATCCAAGATTGACAAGAAATGCTGAAAAACTTGCTGACATGAATAGAGTTCATCCAACAACAGAGAGAGCTCACGTGTACACGAAGTTAGCACAGGTCAGCTGATGTATACTAAATTTTCAGATGGCAGCACCTTTATCATCTGTTTGGGCCCCAAGACAGACACAGATTGAGTGTTCTTATGAAAGATGAAATACATTCAGGAAATGTAGCACCTAGACATGATGGTGACTGCTCAAAAATACCATATATACCTATACACAATGAGAATTCTATTACTCATCGAGAGTACTGTAAAATGTGCACCCTACATTAACAGGGGGGATAGCACAGGATCGAAGGGACCCCCTGCCCAGGGCTGACTCCCACAGCCAGCAGAAGAGCCTGCTGACATCCTCCTTCAAGGAGCAACAGCATGAACACCGGGAAGGCGCAAGAGCTGTGGTTCTCCAGCATCCTTCTCCTCTGTCTGAGGCCAGTTTGCCCCACCGTGGGGCGAGAGAACATCATCAGGAGCCAGGAACGCAGCTGTGCTGACTTGTACCAGAGGGCAGAGGGGAGGAGTTCACTGCTCCCTGCGTGTGCCCATGCACCATGGATGGACACGAGCTCCCTCCAGGCTGCAGCTCCTTTTTGGCACAGCCATGTTCCTGTGCCAGGGTGAACATCCCAGCCTGAGCAACAGTAACTTCTAGATGAACTTACTACATTGAAGTAGAAGGTCCTACTTCAGAGCACAAAAGTAGGTAACGTTTTATGAAATTCTACTGTTGATGTCAAAAAAAGAAATTGCTGAAATTATAGAATTTTGCCGACACCATACTTGAATGTTTGTATAGTAGATACTCTGCATTTCATCAACACTGATAGACAAATAAACGGATGTGACAACTACAGACGTTATTTACAAACAAAAACTATTACAGCTTTACAATGAGCAGACAATAAAGTTATGAGGTGAATATACTGTAGATAGTCACTGCAGTAAAACTGTCATATATTTTAGACAAGTTTTCTTTGCCTATGTTTAAGAAATGTTTTTAAGAATGTTACCCAAATTTCAAGGGATAGGTAGAAGACAGATGTCATGCTGGGCATTAGAACAAGTAATCAGAAGCAACTAAATAAGAGAAATGGAACAAATTCTCCAGGTGCCTACACAAACCCACACGACTTTCTACGAAAGGCAGCCTGTTACACTTCAGTAACATGAGCCATGCTACATGCTCCTGCAAGGGAAGAGACATTCTTAGGCACTCCAGATATTCTTAAATCTGCACAGCAGCTGCAGAGCTGATCTCTATCAATTCAGTTCCTGTATTCAAGCCACAATACCCCCAGTTCTTCCAGCCAGTCAACCCCCAGTTGACTTCCAGCCCTGAATGCAGTGTTCACAGCTCTTGACACATGCTACAGACTTCCCTGAGATCTTTAGGAACCAGAACGCTGTGCATTTATCAGTGGGAAATCACTCCCCTATCTCTCCTACAGCCTCTGCAAGCATAAGCTTGATGCAGTGTCTGGACGCTATATTTCTTCCTTAACCACAGTTAGTACAGCTTACTTCTGTAACGTAATGCATGGAGTCTACAATGACATAAAGATCCGGAATCTGAGATCCATCATCCACTACCTGCAGGTTTACTGTTTGCAGAGACCCTTACACACCCCTCCCAGCCTAGGCCAAAGTCTGATCCAACCGGATTAGCATGCAACATGCATTGCAGGTAAATTGATTGTGAACAACCTGAAATAAATTGGGCAATCTCACCAAAACATGAAAGGAGATACCAGCCTTTTAATGACTCCACAAGTTAATAAAAAGGTACTGAATACTTTAGAAAATGTGTAGCTTAAAACACTTAAAACTGTGAGGTATTTTCCAGGAGGACTTCTTTAAGGTACAGAAGGCTTGTGAGTGTTGAAAGGCAGATCCACAGAAATAACCTAGCCACTTTAATTAAAGATATCAGATGGAGTTACAAGTCAGTTTACAACAGCTTTTCTCTCCAGATAATATTCTGCACTAAAGCAGAAGCGACCTGCTTTGACTGCTATTTTAATCCACAGAAGCGCAGATATACAGGCTGACAGTTTTTATGAGTCATCCAGATAGCAAAGATGTCTGAGATCAAAACTAGCATTAATATTTAGTATCTCTAGAAGTGCAGCCACTTCTCTCCATTACAGTCATAACAACACAAGCAGCCTTAAGATTTTGAACAGGGCCAGTCAGTGATTGCTGAGAGCATCCCAGATTATACATAAGAATTATTTCTTCTTCTTCTTTTTTTTTTTTTTAATAACTACATAAATAGAGCATTATACAATTCTGAAGTGATGGTGCTTCTAAAGTGATGTTGCGAGACTTTTACAAGAACCTTCTTGTGGCAGTCACCCTTCTACATCAGTGTAAGAACGCTTGCACAAAGTCCACGACTGCAGAGCGCCTGGTTGGCTACTGGAAGTTTTCCTACAGGTTTTCTGGAGGGAGCAGGAAATATAGTCATCTCTCTTCTTTCCACAAGCAGTCTCAACAGCCAGAACTGAAAGACACAACCACTCCTCACAGTCAGAAGAGCAGGAAACTTGCCTCTTCTTTAAAAACTGGCTGTGATCACACCCATAGGTGTCACTTTCAGTGATGAACAACTAAGAAGGAATACCGCGAAAATGACAGATACCTTAAGGATGGTACCGATCAACATCAGAGTCCTCCCTGTGCTTTGTTAGCTAAATTCTTCAGACCTCAGGTAATGTTTTGCAGAAGAGCTGCTCAAGGACTTACATAAAATGTCCCGTTCTTTCTGACACTCATGCTTACGCTGCACAACTGTTAGGTACAACAACACACCGAAAAATATTCTGCTCTGGAAGCCGTATCATAGAATCATAGAATGTTTGGGGTTGGAAGGGACCTCAAAGATCATCTAGTTCCAACCCCCCTGCCATGGGCAGGGACACCTCCCGCTAGACCAGGTTGCTCAGAGCCCCATCCAGCCTGGCCTTGAACACTGTCAGGGAGGGGGCAGACACAGCCTCTCTGGGCAACCTGTGCCAGTGTCTCACCACCCTCACAGGAAACAATTTCTTCCTAATATCTCGCCTAAATCTCCCCTCTTCCTTTTTATGGCCATTACCCCTTGTCCTGTCGCTACATGTCCTTCTAAAGAGTCCCTCCCCAGCTCTCCCTCAGGCCCCCTTCGGGTACTGGAAGGCCGCTATCAGATCCCCCTGGAGCCTTCTCTTCTCCAGGCTGAGCAACCCCAGCTCTCTCAGGCTGCCTTCATAGGGGAGGTGCCCCAGCCCTCTGATCATCCTCGTGGCCATCCTCTGGACCCCCTCAAACAGCTCGATATCCTTCTTGTGTTGGGGGGCCCCAGAACTGTATGCAGTACTCCAGGTGGGGTCTCACAAGAGCAGAGGGGCAGAATCACCTCCCTCGCCCTGCTGGTCACACTTCTCCCGATGCAGCCCAGGATGCGGTTGGCCTTCTGGGCTGCAAGTGCACATTGTCAGCTCGTGTTGAGTTTTTCATCAGCTGACACCCCCAAATCCTTCTCCTCAGAGTTGCTCTCCAGCCATTCTCCGCCCAACCTGTATTATCACCAGGACAGGGTCCTTTCCATTTCTAAAATTCCTACAATTAATTTTTTTTTTATATTTTAAGTATCCCAAGTCACTGCCACTTTGCAGATCACCATGTCATTTCTGACTATGCAAGTTAAACAATTTTAAAAATCTGCCAAAGTATGTGCAAGACTTTAGATAGGTCATATCTCTTTTGCAGCACAATTAAAAAGAGATTAAAGTAGTCTTATGAATTTGTGTATAAAAACAATACCTGAATTACCCGCAAATCCAATTCTTAGCACTAGTATTTAACAGGTGGAATTATTATAAGAAAGAATATTCAGCAAGAACGCTGAAAAAACTTAGTTTCTCCAAACAAGTTAAACCATCACAAAGTGAATCCTTAGAAACAGAAACTGCCTGTTAAAATTAACTGTAATACATTATAAGATTTTGTCTGCTTATCTGAGCCCTGGGGACTCCATATGATCATTTATCATGTGGTTTCTTCAGACTGCTGTTTCCCCTCAGATTACTTTGACCAGATGCTCACCTCCCGACCGTCTGTCTGTTAGCTTCACTTCCAGGTACACACATCTCTGGTTTAGTATTTTGCCTGTTGTCTGATTTTTTTTTTTTCAGTAAAGAAGGGATTGCAATCAAAACAGAATAGCCAGAAAAAGTCATCTTTTTGGTTTTTTGTTTATTTGTTTTTGGAAGGAGGCTTGAAAAAGTATTTCACCATACAGAAGTTTCATTCCAGTTTTTTAGAATCTTATTTTTTCTAACATAGGTTGGTCATAGGTTATGCAGAAGGAGTTTAACTGCATTTACTACAAAATGTCCCCTTTTGTTTTTTCATGTCAGGTCTACTGAGCTTCCTGCAGAAACATCGCTCACAGAAATGGACGTTTTCACAACTTCTCAGACAAACAGTTCTACCTGTGACTTGTACGAACATAAAGACACAGCAAGGATACTCCTGCCCGTGTTCTACAGCCTCATCTTAATTCTTGGAGTGCTCGGAAACACCATTGCCCTCACTGTCATTTTTAAGAACAGGAAGAAAATCAACTCTACCACCCTCTATTCGACAAATCTCGTCCTCTCAGATCTGCTGTTCTGCATCGCCCTGCCTACAAGGATAGCCTACTACGCCCTGGGGTTCCACTGGCCGTTCGGGGAAGCATTATGCCGCATAACTGCTCTCTTGTTTTACATCAACACCTACGCAGGTGTAAACTTCATGACATGTTTGAGCATTGACAGGTTTTTCGCCGTCGTCCACCCGTTCCGATACAAGATCAGAAGGATTAAATACGCCAAGGGCATCTGCGTGTTCATCTGGTTTCTTGTGTTCAGCCAGACTTTCCCGTTGCTTATACAGCCCATGACACAGGAAGAAAATGAAAGGACTACGTGTATGGAATACCCAAACTTCGAGAAAATAGCTCATTTGCCATTTATACTTCTTGCTGCCTGTTTAGTAGGATACCTTATTCCCCTTGGAATTATACTATTTTGTTACTCTCAAATTAGCTGCAAACTCTTTCAAACGGCCAAGGAAAATCCACTGACTGAAAAATCAGGGATAAACAAAAAAGCCATCAATACAATCATATTTGTCATTATAGTGTTCATCATCTGCTTTACCCCTTACCACGTTGCAATCATACAGCACATGATTAAGAAGCTTCAGAATCAACCCTTGTGCAACGAAAAGCAAATTTTCCAGAAGTCGCTCCATTATACCGTGTTTCTGATGAATTTCAACTGCTGTCTAGATCCTTTCATCTATTTCTTTGCATGCAAAGGATACAAAAGAACCGTACTGAAAATACTGAGACGACAAGTGAGCGTATCAATCTCCAGTGCTGTCAGATCACACCATGAAGAAAGCTCACGTGATGTGGGAGAAACACAAATGACGGTACTTGCAAAATCTACCAACGGGAAGCTACCAGAAAAGTAAAATCTGCAGTATGCTGCAGTGAAGCAGGCTTAAAAATCCTGGGTCCACGGTAAAAACTCCCAGTGTGCCCCGTACAGTAGCTTCAGGAAGATTCTGTTTCTCAGAATGTCAGGAAATCAGGGATTGATGTTAGACCGAAAAAGAACTACCAGAGGACAGCAGGAAGACCCAAAATTACAACTTCCTAGCTACATCATTTTGACTGATCTCATTACTTTTTCCAGGAAACACACACCATTGTGAATGTCCACATTCCATACTGCACATTCGTTCTCCTGGATGTTATTAACTCAAGCAAAGACTTGACTGAGTTTAACTGGATGTCTGAGAAAGGATTACACCAAAAATAGCTTACAGATCAGAGTGACTACAACTAGCACATCTGAAAATTGCAAGAGCTCTAGCTGAGCTCCAGTTTCAGCAATGGGCTTGTTATCCAGCCACAAAAGCAAAGGAATCAAACTTTTAGATAAAATGGCCAACTTCTGTGCACGGTTTGACTATCACAACAGCTTAGTTTATAGTCATCTGGCGGTAAAAGTGCATTTTATAGTACTTGAATTATGTATGTCTTACGGGAAAATTCACAGAGATACCATTGCCAAATATGATAGATGAAATCTAATGAACTCTGGTTCTTCCCAATACTGATCATCTCCCATACATTAAATCACTCATCTTTTCAAGGTGTATTATCTCTTGAATCTTTTTCCTAAGGGAGAACTTTTCTTTCTAGTGTGTACTATAAAGAGTCTCTATGTTGTATATAAATTATTTATAAACACAAAAAATAAGTTGATGCTATTGACTGAAATATGAAAAGTGCATCGTTCTGGTTAAAAGAACATTGAGACAGGTTTCTTCTGAACTGACAGATGACTTGAAGCCAAATGTTTTAGAAACAGGAATAAAGGTTCACCGCTGAAGTTACCAAAAAGCAGTTCAACGGACTTATCATCTCTGATGGGTGAGCGTCGTGTACCTGAGAGATCAATAAATGGGGACAGCAGGACGGGCTGGGAAGGAACAAGCCTTCCCACCACACCTTCACAGAGCATGTCTGGAATGTACTTGGGCACACTGAAACGGTGCCAGAAGAGACCAAATGACTTAAACACATCCTACTGGAACTGGCTGACTACCAACATAGATCCAGGATGCAGGTCTTGGGTTCCTGCTGTCATGCCCTTCCGTAACGTGTCGGTTTCCTTCCCTGCTTTATTCCTGGCACCCGTGTCTTTTCTTTTGTCTTCTGTCTTACTAACATACCTTCACTTGCCAACACAACCTGGTAATTGCACCCCGTGATGAAAAAGGAAAATTAAAGAATGCCTGGTAATTACTGGTAAAAGCTTGGCCAGATGTCAGAATAAATTGTATCTATTGCAGCTGTATCTCTCCAGCCTTGAGACTGCACTGGAAAGTCACCAAACACTGTTACATTTGTCATCTCTGCAATCTCCTCCTTCCTCAGGTGTTGACCTCCACCTGCCTGCTGACGTGGAAGGGTCATATCTGAACAGCAGGTCAGAAACGTTAATTAATGATTGTTTTATTATGGGAAAGAAAAAGCAAAAGACCCTGGATTTCATACCACTTAGACTGTCAAGATTGAATTTCTAGTTACAAAAGACACTATGCAGCCACAGGAAAGCGGAGCAAGAAAATTTGTTTTTAACACAAGAAGTTCTACTTACTTCTGTATATTATAGCAGTTTTGTTCTTGTCAGCTTTTTTAATAAACTATTTCTTAAATATTATTTAAGAATTTGTTGCTGTAAGAGTCAATAAATGATAACCTAATAAAATCACAGGCAGGCTACTCTCAGAATTGCCTACAAGTTGTAGAATAAAATATATGTATTATTAACATATCATTACAAGCTCTTTTTGGCCTACTGATGTCTGGTTTGTTACTTCTGGTGTGGATCTGTGGTTATAAAGCATTAAAGGTTAGAAATCTTTTTATATCTGTCTGTAAAATATGACTCAAATATATACCACAACACCCCATAATGCAGACATTTATTCACTTGTAAGTGAAGGTCTACACTGAAAATCTTCATTTTCTCTGCCCCTGTTTTCTCTTGTGAGCAATTCTGCTATTTTCAAGTCCAGATTTTGAGAATGCTGACGTGATTTTAAAAACTAACAGGTAACTTCACATCAAAATACTGCCTTTGCTCAAACAAGCCTTACAGCATTGAACCACTTAGACACTGGTTTGAGAAATGCTTTTTTTCTCCTTATTTTAATGTTTCTCAGATAGTGAGCAAAGCAATGAAATAAAGACCTTAAAAGCTCATATAAGCTCAGCTTCCTGACATGGGTCCTGAAGACACAGACAGTGCCAATTTACAGCTGCGGCAGCTGATGCCACTGCTTCCCCTCACTGCTTGCCAGCACTTGCAGCTCATGCAAACTCCTATCAGTGAGGTTCTTGTATGTGTGCTTATTTGGAATGAAGGGGGTAAAACCATATCTGATACCTCTTTTCCTCTCCAGCACCACGTACACAACATGTTGAGGAAGTAGGAGGCGGAAGGGCTCTGAACACACAAACAGACTCCGTTGAAACAAAACAATTACGACTAAGTATCCTGACTCTTTCCTTACAAAAGAAAGTTAGGCATTAGCACTGAGGAAGTTCACACTAGCAAATTCCTGGAGCAGCACCCTCAGAAATTTAAATGAGGATTGGCAGACAGCTCTCCCAAGGGTAGCATATAACATTTAGTATGTGTGACCACCTACTGGCAGATGCCCAGGAAATATGGACTGCCAGTGCTTCTCACTGAGTAGCTCCAAACTACCTCTAAATTCCTTGTTTGAGGTATCATGGAACACTGCCTCATAGTTCCTTACCAGAAAGACAGATATCTAAGCGCAAAACGCATCTTGAAGAGACTGAAATTCCCTTGTATCTTTGTACTTTCCACAAAGAGGGAGGAAAGATCTGATTCTGTTGGTCTGAAAAGACAAGAGCATGCCATGTCATGCAACACGTGGCTGAAGCAATGTGAACTTTGCAAGAGAAAGTGAGAATCCATCTTTGGTAAAAGGTTTTGATAAGCTTTTTGGTGTGACAGGCTGGGAAATGGTTGTACAGATGCGTATCTCACTCACCCTTTTCACAGATAAAGCAAGCAGCTGACAAGCAGCAATAGGTTCAAGTGGCTTACTCATTAGGTGAACTAGGCTGGACAGGGATCTGAGCAACCTGATCCAGCTGTAGGTGTCCCTGTTCACTGCAGGGGAGCTGGACCTGACGGCCTTTAAAGTCCCTTACAACTCAAATGATTCTATGATTCTGTGATTCTATGATCTGACTGAAGCTCTATGGACAAACAGGGCCTCTGTTTGGAAGGTGAAGTCCAGTCAGGACCTTAAAAACCGCTCATGACCAAATAATAGAATACCTTTCAATTCAAGACAAGTCAAGGTTAGGGCAGCTGCTAAGAGGACTTCAGTGAGACTATGTGAAAGGCCACATTTCTGTAGTTCCATTAGACAGTCAAGGGTAAATGGAAGAATTGATGATGGAGAAGATGGCTTCAAAGAATGACAATTCTACAAGTCTCTTGACTAAGTAGTCCTCTTTGCTGTTTCTCACTGGAAAGAGATGATTTCCTGAGATATCACCACCCAAGCCATGCCAAGCCTTTCTCTTGGGTATTCAAAGCTCCCGAGAAGCTGACAGAAGCGACACAGTTATCTCCAAACGTGTACTGCTTCCTTGCAGGACTGGGAAGATCTCACATCATGCAGTTTGTTGATATACCACTCAGTAACGGTATGGTCTGTAAGTAACTAGGCCTAGTGACCAAACTGAAGAAGCAGGGCAAGAAAGGGGTAGGGTGCTCTGCTTTCCAAGGTGTCTGTTGCTCAGAAACTGGTTGGACATCAGTCTGCTTGGGGTCAGGGCCAAGCAACCGCTTTTGTATTGCTTGTTTTTTTTCCCCACCTGTTAAACTGCCTTCATCTCCACCCATGAGTTTTCTCGCTTTTACTCTTCGCCATTCAGCTGGGGAGGAAGGAGCGAGCAAGCAGCAGCACGGGTGTTTAGCTGCTGGCTGGTGTCAGGCCACCACACAGGCCTGCCTGGAAGTCCTGCTCCAAGACACTGATTCACAACCTGCACTCAGTGTCCAGAGACTGGGTCAGCATGCTCATCAACCAAGCAGGGACACAGCTGAAGTTCTCCCCCACATTCAGGCTCCTTTGAAACACTGTTTGGGTGTTGCTACGAACTCATGGATTTGGTTATGAATCAAACATAGCAACGGAATATGAATTAAAAAAAAAAAAACATGAATCAAACAAGCAACGCAAAAGCAGTTGGACACCTTAAGGGGAGATACCAAGGAGGTGGGCCTAGCCACGATATGATATCTGAATCCTAGGTGGCTTTTTGGAACCTTGTCTGGAGACAAACTGATGCTCAGCTGGGACAGAATCAAAGACCATAGTAAAGCCAAATGGGAGAAAACTTAAAAACAAACAAACAACAACAACAAAACAAAACAAAAAAAAAACACATAACTGTATCTGGCTAGCAACACCACCTACTTTAGAGCTGGTCTAAAAGAAACTAGGCTTTGTCAGACAAGTTGTGATGATCCCAATGAAACAATGTTGACTCAGAAATGACAACTTCAGAATGGAAGAATGACATAGGACGTCTATCAGCGACTGGAACAATTCTCAGGAGAGCTCCAGGGGACTAGTCAGCGAAGAAGTTACCTGTGAGCTCCTGTAACGATAACTACAATTTCGTAGTTTGTAGTGGAAGCAGAACAAGGTCTCAAGGCATGAAAGTGAGTCACACACAGAATGGACTAAGAGTGTTTGGAGAAAGAGAAGATACTGCAGAAGATGATCTCTGCTCCAGCACCATCAGGCAGTGGCAGATGGGCTCCCTGGATAGGTGCTGGCTACTCAAAGGGCAGCAGTCATGTTCCTGCGCATTACTGCAGGCAGAACAGTAGTCCATGGTGGCTGCTGGGTTCAAATATTTTGCTACAGACGTGTGTTTTTTGCAGTGCAGAGGCCTTTCAAAAAGATGAGTGTGTGTGAGGGGGCGATTGCTGAGGTATCTCCAGTGCTGAGACTTCTCTCATACTTTATTTGTGAGAGAATGTGGCAGAGCACATAGGAGTAAAAGTGATGATGGTGGTCAAGTGTACATCTCAAGTGCCTCTGTGCAAATCTGGAAAAAAAAGTTGTACAGACATCTGTTGTTGAACACTAAAGAAGCATACGTGACCAACTGAAGGTTCATCACGTGAAAAATCACGGAACAGACATGCATTTTCAGCACAAGAACATTGAGTGCATGTCTTTTCTTTAGGTAAAGACTACTCCTACTGCAAATGCTCCAGCAGGTTCCCTCAGCCACCTCAGTCCAGAGGACATGGAAGCCTAATGGAAAGTGTGGAGATAAAGAACGCAGTCTCCTGTGGCCTACAGTTCAGAAGAAGAGGACAAGTATTCCCCAAGGTGTCTCTGCCTGACTCTTGCTGTTGGCCTGAAAGCTACACAGATGGGCAACTTGTTCATCTCCTACCAGCCAGCTCATTAGCTGTTTTTTTTTTTTTTTTTTTCAAACAAATATTGCAGTAAAGAGTAATCTTGTTCTGAAATTCAAAAGCCTTCAGGTAAGCAAGGAATGCATAGACTCCATGAAAACTGTGAGCCTGTAGCAAAAGGAAAATGAATGTGGCACAGCTGAAGAGAAGGAGAAGAGAAATTCTGCCCTACACAACTAGTTCTGGAGGAACTGAGAAGTAGGGATGTACTCTGTCTCTTCTACCTCCATGCCTGTGGTATAGAGCTGAACTCAAGACAAAGTTCACCAGTTTGTATCTTAGCAGCATCCTTCTATGCTGTCTCAATACACACAAGGTGAATGGACACCAATAATCACCTGAAAAACATCAAATTCATTTCAGTGAAATATTTCATAGTATCATCCTGGTTAAGCAGCAGCCTGCACACTAAGGCTATGGTACAAACGAAGACAGCCAAGTGCTTCCAGTCGCCCAGAACTCTGCAAGTGCACAGGTCGCCCAGAGAGGCGGTGGATGCCCCGTCCCTGGAGACCTTCAGGGTCAGGCTAGACAGGGCTCTGAGGAACCTGATCCAGCTGTAGGTGTCCCTGTTCACTGCAGGGTAGTTGGACTAGATGGCCTTTAAAGGTCCCTCCCAACTCAGATGATTCTATGATTCTAAGCTGCACCCCTTCTCTGAAGAAAAACTAGGGAATTACTGTTTCTGTAGTAAATGCTCAAATATATTTCCTCTTTTCTTTCCCCTCAGGATACTGTCTTGGCTTACTGCAGTGTCTAACTTCAGACTTCCTGAGGCAGATGTCTCATCTTTGCCTACCACAGTCCACAACCAGTTTTTGTTCCATCAGTCTGTCTGGTCCCTTTTTGTACTCAAATGAAACGTTCATGTCTGTAGCACCTCGCAGCAAGAAGTTCCACAATTTAACTGTGCATGGTGTCTAAAGTCATTTTGTTTATGACAGCTGCACGTTTCATTTGTAGTCCCCTGCTTGTTGTAGTGGAAATGAGTGAACACGCTGGCTCCACATTTACCCTGTCCACGTCACTCAAGATTTCAGGCATGCATCAAATCCCTTTCCTTCAGGTCATCTAATCTTGTCTCCTGTGAACAGCCAGCTCAAAGCTGTTGGTCACTTCATCCAAACTACAGAGAGAAGTAGGAAAGAAGGCAAATGCACAGAAAAAACAGGAAATCCAACTGTGTTAGAGCTACACATGTACTGGACTGTGCTAGAAAGGATGTCAAGGGGAGCGATCGTTCTCCTCTGTTCAGTACTTGTGAGATCACACCTGGAGCCCTGTGACCAGTTTTAGGCTCCTCAGTAGAAGGACACTGACGTATGGGAACAAGTCCAGCACAGGACCACCAGAAAACAATTAGGGGCTGCAGCTCATGCTGCATGAGAAGAGGATGAGAGAGCTGAGTTTGTGCAGTCTGGAGAGGGAAGACTGGGAGGAGATGCCCAGTGGGCATCTTCAACCGCATACAGCAGAGATGGAGATGCGCAGTAATGGGCGCAAGCTGCAGCAAGGATCAACTGAACAGGAGGCAGCATTTTTCCACCATGACACTGTCTGTGGGAAAGGTGGCACAGAAAGGCTGTCACTGGTATCCTCCTGAAATAAAGAAAGGTCAAGACAGCCTAGATTTCTTTCCAAAAAGCTGCATTCATTTTTTCTCAGTGCAAAAACACAAATTTCTCGTCTTCCTCTTTTCTTTTCCTCAGTTGTGACAGATGTTGTGCAAAGGGCTAAACTAAAAAAGCAAGCTTTGCACCTGTTCTGAAGGCAGCAACATTTGTGGTTATCCTACCCTTTCCAGAAAAGTATGCAGTCTTATACCATGCACAAGGAGAATTATGTTCCTCACTCTAATAAGCTAGACGTAGCAGTTTCATCCTTCCTGTGGCATGTAACTTTCGAGGGAAGTTGTGGTTAGTTAGCAGAAGGCACTTCGATGCAGCCTACTTTAAATATAGAGATGCTGAAAACTGATTGTTCTCAACTCACTAGCCTATTAAGCAGCCAGATAATGTTTTAACAGCAGCTGCTGATACTAAGCAGCTAAGAATCTGATGAAACCTTCATATTGCAATTTCTGAGTACAGAAAATTACAATAATCCTGTCTAGATGCAACAACAACACACATTACGGTGCCCAGCAGTTGGACAGGAAGAGATGAAGCAGCTGTGCCAGCTGCATGTACGAGGCATTTTTGACAGTGAAAGAAATGAAGACTCCTCACAAGTTATCAGACTACAAAGGCAACTCTAGGACAACTTTTTTTTGTTCAAAAAAAAAAAAAAAAAAAAAAAAAAAGCAAAACCAAAGAAACTTTTTTTTTTTAAAAAAAAAAAAAAAAAAAAAAAAAAGAAAGAAAGAAAAGTACAGTGCATTTGCAGTGGAAGCTATTTGAAACAACCCAAATGCCTATCAAAATCTTATCCCTTCACTTCACCAACTATTTTAAATGTGCCTGGGCTAGCTAATAAGAAATACATAATAGATTATTCATGTTAAAAGAGGAACAGAGGGCAAGATTTCATATTTATATTAATCTAGATAAACTACAGGATGTTTCCATTATTTGGGTTTTCTCCTCTATTAAGAAATCACCACTTTAACTCTGCAAGAGCTCAAAGTTGTAAATCCAGGTTAAAGCCTGGAAAGACACCGTTGGATTTAGCAATGTCTTCTGGTCAAACAAATGGAAAGCCTGCTTTCTGCCTTTCCATCCATAATCATTCTTATAAGCCCCTGCTCTTTGTTCTTACATTTTTTTTCTGAAGTACTTCTCTGTTATTATGTTTAAACATGTTAAGGAGATGGGGTTTAGGAACATGGTTTAGTGGTGGACTTGGTAGTTGGCTGGATGGCTGGACTTGATCTTAAGTGCCTTCTCAAACCGAAATGATTCTGTTTCTGTATCTCTGATACTTGACAACATCTCCTGACCTCTCCTCAGGGCTTTGTTCTAGACAGAAACCAATGCAACTTATCAGGCAGGATATCTAGCTAGAGGTCTCTAAGAACACAATACATTGTGTATCACTAACAAAAATGTGGCCTAGAAGACAGCATCTCAGTTTTGTGGAGAAAAAAAATATAAAGCCATCTGAATTTGCTGAAATAACAGATTATGTTTGTAAAAATATCACTAAATGAAGGTTCATCTTTAACTCCTCCTTAACCCACAAGTTAGAGCAGAAGTTCTAAAACCAGCATGCTCTGACACCACCGGTGGCAAGCGGAACCAGTGACCACAAACACTAGTGATGGCTTTCAATTCTGGGCACAGCCAGGCCACCTCTTCACCCTCCTCTGCTGCTTCTCTCCTGCACCGTTACAGCCATTCAGCCAGTCCCCTCATCCCATGCCTCTGGCCACAAGCAGCCTCGGCACCCATGTCCGCGCCAGAAGGGCTGCCTGCAGCTAGACAGACCACCACAGATGGAGAGCCTAAGGTCAGGGAAATGCCTCCTGTTGTCCAAACTCATTTTACAGCCTCCGTTAGAGGCCTCTAAACATTGCTCTAGTCTTCTGTTGCATGTGGAAGTTGAATCTGGAAAAAATTAGTTCCCCTGGCTGTAGCTCTGCATTCCTAATAGAGTAAACTGGTTGCTGCTGGTGAGGAGGCACTTACTGTACAGCTCAGCATCTCTACGCAAGCAACCAAGCACCACCGCCATCATATAACCCTTTGCAGTGCTTCTTCTGTGGCAGTTTGCAAATCCTGCTGAAATTAAATGATTAATGATTATAATTGTAATAAAAATGACCATAACAATATTTTTGGAACATATATCAGTAAAGACATATATTTGTTATATTTGTAACATAATGTATTTTACACTGAAATATGTTGTCCAGAGAAGCTGTGGATGACACATCAAAAAAAAAAAGTGGTATTTGTCTTCATAATTTCAATCTGTTTTCCAAGACAGAGCAACATGTACTAGTTAACTTATATCCCCTGTCAAATGAGGTACGATTAGCAGGGCAAAATGATAGGGCCTGAACTCCGAAATCACTTCTCAGAAATCTGATTCTAATGCTCTTTCACGAGGTGTCACTTTCGAGTTCCAAACAAAAACAGGAAACAAGTGTGCCTCGTTGGCCACAGACACACTTGGTGGAAGAAGTTTTTGCTAGTCTCTCTCCACTGTTTTAGCCAACTTTGTCAGTATCTCAAAAAAAAAAAAAAAAAAAAAAGACTAAGCAAGTAAGAACTATGATTTATGCCCCGCCTAATCCAACTACTCATAGCAGAACTCTTCCACGCAGAAGACAATGACAGCAGTTGCAAAGAGGAGAAAGAGGGCAGAAATATCAGGGTGTGTTCACAAGATGTGCCAAAAATTGCAGAGCACCTAAAAAGTAAAGGTTAGGGTCTTCAGTGGCCTTTGCTTAGAACAGCAACACTTCTCTGACCCATAAGAGATCAGAAAACGAGCAGTATTTGGAATCGAATTTTGGAATCGAATTGCAGAAGTAACCTCACCAATAATGACTTGCTTACTGTAGAAGCCAGCAGTGGACACCTGCTCCATAAGTAGCGAGTGAACTGCACAATCACTAATCCGGGTGTAGGCCTCACAGGCACCACCTGACTGCGGCTTAATCAAGGTGTATCTAATCAATAGTACACTTAGCCAGTGCATGCACAGTCAGGGCATAACGACTCAATGTACACATGGTCAGTGAGCAGTCAGTTGTAAATATAGGTATATCATATTGTCTCCGCCACAAGAAATGTGGATTGCTCATTTGTTCTAGGACTGTAGCTTTATTAACGAGGTAAGAATAACAGAGTATATCATCCAAGGGAGTCTGAAAAGCTAAGTCCTCCTCAAGGTTTTACTGCTGTCAGCCATGGATGAGGCTGTACCATGAGAAAGCCCTGCAGAAGTACCAGTGAACTCAGAGCTGGTCTGAGCATACCACACACAGGGTCTGCGCCGTGTGCCGTGCTCAGACCAGAGGTCCGCATGGTGCTGCATCAACTCAGCAGAGACACAAGGCTTCACAACTTGCTACCAGCTTTTCTGGGCTAGTAACAAACAGTTACATACCTTTTAAGTGTTTGTGGCTTTCTTACAAGGAACCTGAAAGAACTGGCCTCTCTTTGGTGCACAATGCTTGGCATCCAATTTATCACTTTTCTAACCATAGGACCAGTAGGATAAAATATGAGTTACAATTCTTTCTCTCCAAAAAGAAAAAGATATTCCTTCAAATCAAAAAGACCTAAATGACTGGGTTAAAAAAAAAAAAAAGAGTGGATTTTTGTTGAAAGTAGAATCAAAGTGGACAAGCTAATGATAAGGCTTTGCACAGGATGCGGAACAAAATGCAAGCAGACTGCTGGTCATGGAGAACATAATAGTTAGCTACTCTAAAATTTGAGAGAGAGTTTCAAGCAGTGCTGCCTCTGAGAGGAACTGGAATGACGCAGGGGTTGCCAAAAAAAAAAAAAAAATTGAGATTTGAATTTTAAAAACACTCCTCTATTTTTTTAGGGTGATAAGGATGGCCAACAAATACGCAAATGTATAGCAACCACTAAACACTTCTAGAGAAACTGGCTATATGGAGAAACAATTTCTGATTGAAATATTGAATTATTTTATTTTTTTTAAAGTATATTATTGCAGACAGAAACAATGTCTGTTTTTACTTCACAAAGTTTCACAGAAATGTAGAAGATAAGAATCACCAATTTATCTTTCTTCTCTCAATCTCATATTTCTCTCTAATCTGCTACACTGAATCTGATAGACAAGTAATAAATCATTCAGAGAGATGCAAGCAGTCTCACAACAATATGCCTCGTGCACAGCTGCTTCGTAACAATCAGTGTTTCTTCTAACAACCCTTGTTTAAAACTACCCAGTACAGAAATCCAATCACAACTCCTTTATCTTTAGAAAGGGTTAAGACAGTTGGAGTATTTAACCAAGTTGGCAAGGGAACACGTAACGTTTATGTCCATAAGCTGCTTACAGAATACTGACTGCAGAGATTAATCCTGCTGCAGGGCAGGCCAGTTTCTCTCCCATTAAAAATCACAAATTTCCATCTGAATAATTACACTTACTTCACAGAGTTCCAATAACGACACACTTGGCAATTTTCACTGATAAAAGTAATTAATAAATAAATAAATCAATAAATCAAGCGCGGAAGTGGTGACATGTGCGTCTCCACGTGTCACCCTGCAGTTACAAATGCCGCTTAGAACTCTGCTTGTACCTGCCTGCATCAGAAACAGGGGCGTAGGGAGCGGCCGTGCCCCTGCACGCAGCACTGGCGAGGCCGCGCCTCGAGCGCTGTGTTCAGCGTGGGGCCCCTCGCTACAAGGGCGTCGAGCTGTTGGAGCGTGCGCAGAGAAGGGCAGCGAAGCAATGGGAAAACAGGGCCTGTGAGGAGCGGCTGAAGGAACTGGGGTTGGTCAGTGTGGAGGAGAGGAGGCTGAGGGGAGACCTCATCGCTCTACAGCTTCCTGAAGGGAGGCTGCAGTGGGCAAGGTGTCGGTCTGTTTCTCAGGTGGCAAGTGGTAGGATGTGAGGAAACGGTCTTGTGCCAGGGCAGCATTAGATTGAATATCAGGAAGAATTCCATCACAGAGAGGTGGTCACACGCTGGAAGGGGCTGCCCAGGGAAGCGGTGCAGGCCCCATCCCTGGAGGCAGTGAAGAGACTTGGGGACGTGCACTAAAGGACACGGCTTAGTGATGGGACTCAGTAGGTCAGGTTGAGAGTTGGACTTGATGACCTTGAAGGGCTTCCTCCCTCTTAAATAACGTTATTCAAACGTGTACTTCGTGTGCATGCATGTGTGCCCATCTGAGAAGTGCGATATCAGACAATTTCACATCCCAACTGCAACACAGAGGTTAAGTCTAACATCTCCAATAGCACAGATTCACACGTGGCAACGTTTTGGCTGGTAACAACTTTTTGGTCTCTTCTCACAGTTATTACATACAGGGCTTGTAGTGACAAAATGTAGAGAACCCTGTGGGGCAGGTTATGGTGTTCTGCCACACCTGTCCCCCTCCTCCGGCAGAAGTTACTGGTGTTACAGCAACCCGTGCTTTAACCACACACATCCTAGCAATCAGCCCTGAATCTTGTGGTACAGTCACAGAGAAAGTCCCTCCTCTGCCCTCCAGCTACATGTTCCTCTTGCTTTCCTTGCTCAAGCGCTGGCATTCATCCACCCACAAGTGGGATTCAGAAACTACGGGCAGCATTAAATGATTCCTTCAAAAATGTTGATCAATATAGCATTTTTTTTTTAAAAAATATTTTATCTCCTTGTAACCACCACTTGTAGGAAGTCAGATGATTTGCACTGCAAGCGGTTGATAGGAAAGTGCAGGCCGGGGCCAAGGGCCTGCTCCATAAGCAGCAGCCTGCACTGCAACAGCTCACCCGCACATTAAAACTGCACCTTCAGCAGGTGAAACGAAGCCACATGTTTGTTCTTGCTGACTCCTTTAAAAGGCTCTGCTGTAGGGGTGGAGAGCACAGCTGGGGAAGTGATATTTATGTTTTGAACTAACACAGCTCTTTCCACCAGCTGAGCACAAGTCAGTGCCCTCAAAGTCTGGGTGGCTCAAGTTCCCTTACACTGATAATGTGTCACTTTGCATTTTTAACTGTAATTTTTTTTTCTTTTATTATTGTTCTGTCCCTTCTACCCTATGTATTGAAGTCTTCTTGGTTCCCCCAAGGTTATAAAAACACCAGGTCCCATTTTCTCATCTTATCTCTTACTGTAATCTCTTTTCACTATTACTATTGTACTGACCAGAAATTAATGGAATTTCCTAGTACAGATTGCAGACTCCAGATTTGCTGGGGTATGGGATAAATCATTCATAGTCTGGAAGTGTACAACTTAAGCACTTAAGGTTAAAGATTTTTAGATTAAGAATACAAGTAAGGTGGCTTACCTTTTTAATTTAAAAGTTAAAAGAAGCTAAAAGACTGCCTTCTTCTGTTGTTCGTTGAACACAATGTGGAAGGAGTGAAGCACAACTTATTTTTTCCATTTATCCATCCCACATTTCCAAAATAAAAAGAAGTTGGAAGCAGACAAGAAGATGGAGGAAAGTGTGCACAAAGATGTTAGCAAGAGAGAGGTGGGACTGCTCTGCCTGGAGAAGAGGAGACTCGGGGGCATCTCATCAATGTCCATAAATACCTGAAGGCAGAGTGCAGAGAGGACAGAGCCAGGCTCTCGTGAGCCATCCTGGGATTCTGTGACTCTGTGAAATGTAAGAGTTGAGAGGAAATATCAAGCAGGCTGATTTTCTGAGAAGTGATGTAGGAATTCAGGATGAATTCTGGGAAAATTTTCAGAAAAAAAGAAGGAAAGCACAGGCTGTTGTACTGCTTCAACCATATGGGCTTGAATGTTCTTTCACACTTCTGTCACAGTGCACAGCTACCAAAACAGTACCTTCATCAAAAGGTGAAAAAAAATGGTAATCACAGACTCAAAGAAGGACAGCACCAAATTAACACCTCATTACGGAGCAGGATCATTAAGTGAAAGAAAACAAACCAAAAATCCTCTTTCATCAAGCCCTTGAAAAAACTCATGGTGACAAGTGACAGGAAAGCCCTCCACAGAAAAGCACACATTACTGCTGACTTTCCCCTTATGGAGATGGCGTTATTTTTGTAAGTTTACAAGACACTGAAGTAAAAAAATTTAAAAAGTAAAAAAGTTTTAAACGCAGAAAGCATTCTGTCATACATCACAAGGAATATTGTCCCATTTAAGAGCTTAAAAAAAATTACTCCTTCTTCTTGACTGACTGTCTCTTAGCAGGGCGTAGTGGATGTGCTTTACCAATGCCAAAAGCTACTCCTAGGCCAGAAAGCAATGGCAAAAAAAGAAAGAGGTAGATGTGGAATGACTGCTTTTTTAGCTGAGATAGTCTGGGGGCTAATGCTGCCTCTCAGATGGAGTGCTGCCATCATAATTAACTCGTACTGTCAGAACACTGGAAGAAGTGACCTCAGGTTTGACTAGCTCTAGAGCTGAAGAAAACATTTTTTAAAAATAGCTCTGAGAAATCACCTCTGATTTCCTGCTCATGACACACCTGACTTAAACACTCAAAATCCCACTCAAGTTGCCATATATCCACTGTTCAAGATTCTGAGTGCAATTCTCTAGAACAGTACAGTAATTGGTGACTCCTTGGTCCTCTTCTACACTGAATATTATGCATTATTTCTTGGCTGAGCCTTTTTTAAAACTCCTTTTGAATTCTTGGTCAAAAAAGAAATCAAATCTCTTCTCAGAGCTTACCACATTAAAATGAGTGCACTGTAAGAGACATCACAGCATTTCTTCAAAGGCTAAGGACTAGTAAAAAGAGGCTTTAATGTTCATCTTAGTCACACAGTTTGGCTTGCTCCACAATACTTGAAAATTCATGGTTCCCACACTTGTAGGTGAGATTTTTTGGGGGGAAGGGTTATTGTTTGTGTTTTTTTTTGTTGGTGGTGGTTGTGTTTTTTTTTTTTTTTT
>VXAV01011178.1:139077-166437 GCA_013399715.1 Alectura lathami | reverse complement strand
TTTTTGGTTAAGACACCTTTTACACCTTGTTTTGGTCCCTGGCCTTAACTTATAGTTTCTTTTCTAACAAAGACAACTCTTTGGATATTCTAAGGCCCAAACTGCTGGCAGGAAACTGTTTAGCTTGTTCATGGCAAAACAGAGACAAAATAGAAAAGCTGTAGCAAAGAAGTGATTTCTTCGCAAAAATACTTCCCCATTAAGACCACCAAACAGCCATTTTTTACAGCTACAGACCAAGGTGTCTGAAGCAAAAGTCATGACCAAACAAAACGGGTATATTCAGTAAGCACAAAATAAAAGCAAAGAGGAAATTTTGTTTTAAAAGCCATTCAAAAAAATTCTTGTTTTTTTATAGATAGCCTATAAAGCCCTCTAACTGAAAAAAAACACATCCTAACTTTTTTTTTCCTCAGTGAAGCAACTGCAGTAGTTTCTTACTATACCTGTGTGCACTGTCTTGTCTGATGCCTGTTTGTTTTCTAAAGACTCAGCCACACAACTGTGCCTCCTCAGAAAACCACTGACCTTATTGAATCCACTTCTGTCTGCTTCTTTGGCAAATCAAGAGGAGTTTGTTTAAACCATCTGCACTGTGAGGTTACTCAGTCACCCCCTCTCTGCCCTAAGACAACAATCATAAACTCTTTATTTTACAAAAACACACGACACAGTATCTCCTCGCACTAATAACAGTTCCAACTGCTTTGGAGAATCATTTAGGCCTCCTTTTTCTTTTTTCCCCCTACTCCCATCAGATGATTAGCTGCCCTACAGATCTGAAGAGAGGGAAGGGTCACAGACCACCATCAGAACGGAGGCAGTTCATTCTGGGATGGTAAGGGATATTTTATCTGCTTTATGAGAGGATACCAGATCCTTAATACAAAACTGTTCCAGCAATCCGTGATCATAGCAGAACTTCAATGAATACCAGACAAGCGCTATTTTTAGAATGTAATGACTACTACAAGACTGTTTTCCGAGTAACACGGGGCACCACCATCAGTAAGCCAAGTTACAAACAATAGCCAAAACTACCATTTGTTCAGAATTGTTTGGCACAGACATCTACAATTAGCTACAGGATTTCCTGCTGAATTCCAAAGGGACTTCCACTTTCCTGTCTTCCTTTACTAAGGTTGATCACTAGGAACAAACAAGGTGCTGCTGCTTCCCGAAAGAGGAAGGGAAGGGGTAAAAAAAAACATGTTGACAGTAAGGAAAGAAAGCTGATTTTCTTAGAGCTAACCATCCCCAGGTAGACAGAAAATAACCTTCATGAGTCAAGCATTAAGCTATAAAGGAGGCCTCCTACTCCCATTAGCAAGAAAGAGAGACCATCCATTTTCATGAAATAATTTAAACTTTTAAAATGTAAGCTCCCATTCCTCCAGAAAAAGCGATGCACTACATTAATGAAGTTGTTAGATTTTGATAGAGACATATCAGACAAACAAAATAAAACAAATCCCAGAGGTGGCTGGCTCTAAAAGCTCAAGGTTGGTTAATTCATTATTAATCTTTGTCCTTATGCTACATAATAACTCCAGAAGACAAATGACAGATGCTGTTTCCCTTTCTTCTTCTCCTTCCTCCACAAAGTGCCTTCTAATTCCGCACTTTTCCATGGTAAATTCAGACTGTAACAAGTAAGGATGTATTCACCTACAATTCACTCTCAGAATTTTATCTTATTGTCCCAAACCAGAAATGCAAGATGTCGTGATGCAGGATGTGAACTATAACTCTTCCAACAGCATCAGAATTCGTAGTTCTGTAAATGCAAACTCTAAGCTTACCAATCATGAGGTAACTCCCTACCACAGGAGGGTCCAAATGGTTTTCAATCTTTATAACTGTTTTTCCTGGATAATTGGCTAAGTAGAGGAGGTGTACCAAGGAATGACCCAGTTACACCCTGCCGTTTCCCGGCGTTCCAAAGATCTGTTGCTATGCTAGCCAAGGATCCGTAGATGGCAGCATTGACACAGTAATCAATCACCACACTACAGGCCAAAATGCACTTCCCACCATTTCTTACTGGAGGCAAAACCCTGTTTCCAAATGTCAAAGATCTTAGGACCAAGCAATATAAACACCGAGCCATGAGCTGCGGGGCAGTAAAGAGAAGCCAGATTCAACACCACTGCTAGAAGGTATCGTGCTAAGCACTCAAGTAACTGTGACACCCATCTTGGAAATAAACTACATCATCAGGCAGTAATAAGCACTGTGAGCTACGGGCAACTGGTATATTTCTTATGGTTATGTGAACATGCTGTCAAATTAGAAAGAAGGAGTAACAGATGTCCCACACCCCTCCACCTTTACTCCTCTTCCTTCCCCCACTGCACCTCATTCAAAATAGGGCCTTGGGCTCCCTCCTCTTTCTGCTGCAGTGCTGTTTGAGCCACACCATCACACAGTACAGAGCTCAGTTACAGGCAGATGAAAATATCCACAGAAATCCACACTGGCTGGGGCTGGCAGGGCCCTCTTGGTCCCTCTGGCCCAGCCCCGGCTCCAGCAGGGCCACCCAGAGCAGGGTGCCCAGGCCCATGCCCAAGGAGGAGCCCCCACAGCCTCTGGGCAGCCTGTGCCAGGGCTCCGTCACCCGCACAGCGCTGCAGTGCTCCTGGTGCTCAGAGGGAGCCTCCTCCCTCTGAAGGGTGGCCCTCCGGTGGGCTCCCTTCAGCATGTCCAGGTCTCTTTTGTACTCAGGGGCTCAGAACCTGCCACGACTCAGGATCCCCTGTTTAACAATGTACCAGATGTTCTAGGCCAAAAATAAAAATGCATTCACAACCAATATGATTTGGATGTATAGGAAGAAAGTGTTCAGAAAAGAATGGCTCTGCAAGTCGAGGCTTAGCTCTTCTGCCTCTTCCTGTCTTAATGCCACCTTCATCACCACAGTGTTTACACAAAGAAATTAAATGCTTACATTATTGAACGTTACATCCTTGTCCTCTCTCTCAATCTGTAGTTGAATAGTTGGTAAGAAAGTACAAAGACCTCTGACAGGGCAGATACAGCCTGGGGTATGATTTTCCAAGCCTAGAGCAGAAGTGCATTTCAAAGAGCAAAGAAGAATGGCATGCTGATAGCCAGCCCTCCCCATGTGTTTGGGTAGCACACCTCCACTGCTGTTTTTCACACAGCATTAAGAGCACAAAGGGATACGACAGAATGGCACCTCTGCACGACAGGCGCAAAGACAGCAACTTCTCTGAAGCCATCTGCTAGCAGCCAGCTCTGCTGTCTTCCTCTGCCAGGTCTCAGCACCAGCTGGACCTGTCCCAGCATCCAGGTGCCTGTTCCCTGCCCTGAGCATGCTCATGCTCACCTTCTCCTCCACTTCCCTCCAAGAATGGCACTGAGGACACGCCATGCAACCCTGCTCTGCGGAGACCCGCTGCTACACGGCGGGACCCAAGCTGCTTTGGCCTGTCCATATGATTAGCACCGAGCCCTTCACCCTCTCATATCAGCTCAGCCTCACCCACTGCAGCAAATGAAGCTTCACAACCTCAACACATCCCCGTGTCCATTAATCCATGCCAGAGACAGGTGGCAGGGGCAGAATAACACAGGAGTGACAGAATAGCAAGCTACCTGCCAGAGCTGGGCACCATGCGCAGGAATGCCACATGGAGCAAGGTGTCCTTGAACTTAAAGGACAGTGCTTGCTTTAATTCAAATGCCTCTGCAGCTTTCTCTGACTTCGGGCACTTCACTGACATGCTAAAGCACACACAGCACTGTATTTAATTTATGATTGTATATACTCTGGCTGGTAACAGAGGCATCCAAGCTCCTCAACTCTGGAGGAGTCAAAATGATTTTCCCTACTTCTGCACCAGACTTAATCAAAAATCTGAGTATAAACAGCTCTCAATAAAGAAATTTCTCATGTAACATGCCTTAACTCCATGCCTGGGAGGCATAGCAAGTTTCAAAACACTACTCCTACGCACCTGAGACTTTTAACAGCAGCTTAACTAAAAATATCACACACCACACACTCAGTCTGGAAAGAATTCTTTTAAATGGTCCCTAGACAGTTCCAAACAGGAGCAACTAACTCACTGCACGGCTCCTCACAATACATACAGATTTTTTAAAAAGTTGAATATTCATACAGATGTAAAATAACTACAAAATATTTGCCATGAGAAAGCTGTACTTCTTGTCAAAAGGAAAGCTGCTTCCCAATGCAATAGAACACAGGTGGAGAGCAGAACACAGGCACAACATCTTAAGACATCTGCCAAAGGCAGTATGAACTTATCTACGAGCACAGAGCTGTTCTGGTATTTGCTACGAGGTAATACATGACTCCACACGTGACGAGGTTGCTGCTGTGCCACAAACTGCTGTCTCTAGCCCACTAACAGACATCCCAGAGATGCAGCTTTCATCTCAACATATTTTTGAAGCACTGCTTCTTTCAAAGGCTGACACTGCTGAACAGAGGAACCGCCAGTCCGATGCACTGCGTATTTTTAGGGTATTTAGTGACATGGGATGTGTCCTGGCTGTACAAGAGAAGGCAAAAACAATAACAATAAAAAACCTCAGGAGAAATATGAGATGTCACTTTCAGTACTGATTACTTTTTTAAAGGAAAATTCAGGAATGCCTTCCTCAAAGTATACCAAATTCTAAGTGAACAAGAATCATCATAGAACTATAGAATGGCTTGGGTTGGAAGGGACCTCAGGGATCATCTAGTTCCAACCCCCCTGCCGTGGACAGGGCTGCCAGCCACTAGCTCACTAGATCAAAATGCCCAGGAATCCATCCAGCCTGGCCTTGAACACAGCCAGGGATGGGGCAGCCACAGCTTCTCTGGGCAGCCTGTGCCAGCGCCTCACCACTCTCTCAGTGAAGACATCAGCTTCCTGATGTCCAACCTAAACCTCCCCTCTTTCAGTTTTAGCCCATTCCCCCTTGTCCTAACATTATCCACCCGTGCAAAAAGTCGGTCCCCCTCCTGCCTGTAAGCTCCTTTTAAGTACTGGAAGGCCGCAATGAGGTCTCCCTGGAGCCTTCTCTTTTCCAAGCTGAACAGTCCCAACTCCCTCACCCTTTCCTCACAGGAGAGGTGCTCCAGCCCTCTGATCATTTTGGTGGCCCTCCTCTGGACCCGCTCCAACAGCTCCACATCCCCTCTGTACTGGGGGCCCCAGGCCTGGACACAGTACTCCAGGTGAGGCCTTCCAAGGGCAGAGTAGAGGGGGACGATCACCTCCCTCTCCCTGCTGGCCACCCCTCTCTTGATGCAGCCCAGGATGCCATTGGCCTTCCTGGCTGCAAGAGCGCACTGCCGGCTCATGGCCAGCTTTTCGTCAATCACAACGCCCAAGTCCTTCTCCGCAGGGCTGCTCTCAAGGAGTTCTTCTCCCAGTCTGTACACACACCTGGGATTGCCCCGACCCAAGTGCAACACCTTGCACTTGGCCTGGTTGAACCTCATCAGGTTCTCGTGGGCCCACTTTTCCAGCCTGTCCAGGTCCCTCTGGATGGCATCCCTTCCTTCAGGGGTATCAACTACACCACTCAGCTTGGTGTCATCAGCAAACTTGCTGAGGGTGCACTCGATCCCACTGTCTAAGTCGTCGATAAAGATGTTGAAGAGCACTGGTCCCAAGACGGAGCCCTGGGGGACACCGCTCGTGACCGGCCTCCACCTGGACGTAGAGCCATTGACTACAACCCTTTGGCTGCGACCCTCCAGCCAGTTCTTTATCCAGCGAACAGTCCACCCATCAAATCCACATCTCTCCAGTTTAGAGATAAGGATATGGTGTGGGACCGTGTCAAAGGCCTTGCACAAGTCCAGGTAGACAACACCCGTCGCCCTCCCTTGGTCCACGGATGCCGTCACTCCATCATAGAAGGCCACCAGACTGGTCAGGCACGACCTGCCCTTGGTGAAGCAAGATGAGAAAGCAACACACGACAGTAACCAGGACATGCCAGCTACCGCTAACTATGCTGCAGCCCTCTTCAGATGCTATTTCCCATCCCATCAGCTCTGCTCCACACAGCATTTTTATTTACTCCACGATGCTGAGCAGGAGAGGAGGGACAGCTATGCCATGACCCAGCCTCTGAGCAACACGCACATGGCAAAGCTGGAAAAAAATTGGAAAAAAAAATTCAATAAGTTTGCCCATTTTGTGCCACCACAACTTTTAATTGGTAGTCCATTCTTAACCATCACCACGGTACAATATAGGAATAAAAAATGAGGCACAATTTCATTAAGACTGAGAACTGTAATCCAAAACTGCACTTGTGAATTCACCCACAACAGTTAGCTGGTAAGTGAACAGACTGGCACATGGGAGACAGCTGCTTCCTGTACCGCTGGCTATGCAAGAGGCTTCAGTTCTTTCTTTCCAACGTGTCCAAACGATGCAAAGTTCAGGAGGAAATGGAGAACACAAGCTTAAGCCTGCTCTTTACCAAGCTGAAGCAGAGGGCAATTCTTCTGCCCCTCCAGCGCAGAACTTCTCTGTATCAGCCAGACAAAGCTCATGTGACAAAGCACACTCTGCAACACCATGAGTAAACCACGGAGAAAGAAAGCTAAGCACTGCACAGCTCCTCCAGAACAACAGCACAAAGACAACCCCTTCGGCGCTGCACTTTTGTGTAGCTGCAAGTGATCTGGCTGCTTTCTTGTAAGGCTCACCACCTGCTAGTGAAGTCAGGGCAGCAGACCACACGCACGCTCTGCCTTCTCCTCAGACACAAAGTATGTTGGCTTGGCTTTGAACTGCTCAGAAGTGGCTTTACCAGAAGCTAGCACAACTAAAACAATCTTTTCTCCCTGAACTTCAGAACAAAACAGAAGAAAAACTCAACCCTGGATGGAACCGAGCATTTATTTCAGTAAGCCCTGGAGCAGTGGAAGTACTCACCCTTCTGAGGGAAACCACTGGGAGACACTCATCTCCAGCTGAGAGGAGAGGCAAGCACACACAGCAGCAGGTGCTTCCTACAACAGAAGCTGCAGCACCAGGAGAATGCAACCCAGCAGAGGGGCCAGCTACCTCTCTCAGCCACAGCTAGTGCAAGTGTTCACTTGGATGTTCAGCTCCAAACATTCATCCCCCTGCTGCCGAGCCACCCTGAGCACCCTTGTTCATCCCTTCAGGATGAAGGGACCTCAAGAGTTCCATAGGTCAAAAAACCAAAATGTTCCTGTCTACAAAGCTGAAAAGCCTAGCTAATTCTCTTTCAGGAGCTGTACATTCTGTTTTTAAACCTTTTAAAAATATCTGTGTCACTGAATTTCAATGAACTTTCACTAGACTTGAAAACAGTACGACTGACTCACCCTTCTGAGGCATGCTCCACAGCTGTTAAGCTAAGGATAAAGCCACTTAGCAGTCTTCAACACTGTTAAGTCCTTCCAACATTCTCTGTAAAATGCACCTTTTTAAGACAGTCCTTAACCCTAAAGTATTAAGCAATGCTTAATTATTTATATTTCTGTAAGATGGACAGGGCAGGATTTACAGCTCGTTGCATTTGAGAGATCTTTGAAATGATCATGAAAAATAAGTTTGGTACTGGTTCACCTGAAATGGAAAGTCCAAATATTTAAAGATATCACTAATCTACACACCGAAATGAAACCAACTCCCACCCTGTGGTTAGGTGACCCGCGACATTGATCTGTGCAATATCCATGCACTACCACAAACCCATTCAACCCATTCAGAGTACACAGCTCCAGGGCAGAGGGTGCTTCTCACAGCAGTTACTTTTAGCACTAGGTGAGGATCACCTGCCCACGTTACTCCTACAGTCAGTGAAGAAGGATGACCCCACAAGCCAGCCTGGTTCTGACCATGTCTGAGCTGCAGGACGCGGCTGCTTCTGGCACCATGTGCACATCCTGGTAAGTTCTTGACTGCACGTCAGGAGGAGATCGAAATACGACTGTTCCCTTCCTCAACACACATCTATTTTCACTTCATTTGCAGGAAAAAAAAAAAAAAAGGAGTCATCCAGAGGTAACAAGCTCTCTGTAGAGTGCTTCAGTGTCCTCAAGACTTATAGTCAGACCTGCTGCTGACGAGTACTCTGCAGAGAATCTGCATCATCTCCCTCTCTGAATGGCTCTGTTAAAGTTTGGGTCTTTCTCTGACTGATTTTCAAAATCACTCTTCCTTAGCTATTAGCCACTGGGAATATTCCCGTCCCACCACAGATGCCTGTAGCAGTGACACAGGTTATAGAATTTATTCCATTTCAATAACAGCTAAACACTACAAAGCATTTTTCTGCAAGGCTGTTAAATAGGAAAGCTATTATTTTACAGACAGCAAATAAACTATGGAAGCATTGCTGTTGTTAGTAAATTACGGCCAGTACGGACAAAACCCAAGCAATGCATTCAGTGAATCAAGCCTCTCATTTCAAATGTAGTGAGCTCCCGCCACTTTCAGACTGACTACTGTTCCAGGCAATACAGATAAAATGGGGATTTCCACAAAACAGACTGCAGCCTACAGAGAATCCATCAACATTATGCTTACTTGAAACTTGTACCTAACCAAGATGTACATTCTTGCAGTTACCTTTGTGGAGAAACATCAACCCAAAGCATGCTTTCATTACGTACACCACAAACAATTAAAAGTGTGTTTTAAAAGGATGCATGGTACAATGCTTGTTTGACCACACTGGCAATATCATAAAAGGTACAAGAACTATCAGCTCACAGACACTGCAGGTTAACCTGGATGTGCATGAAATATTAACACGATACTTTTAAGTAGGGCCAATAAAGAGCTCAAAAGTAGCCAGACCGCGTCACTGCTTCCTGCCTGTGCGGAGCTATTTTAGCAGAGTGAAGCTGAGCAGAGAAGAGGAAGTCTAAAGCTTCTGCGGGGCTATGAAACAAGCATCTCAGAAGACACTTAGTGGTGCACAAAAGGTAAGTAACAAACCATTATATTATACCAACAAAGTAACTGGGATGTTTATGTATGGTGCTAAGATGGTGCCTTCTTTCTTCAGAAGCTGAACAGGGGCATGCTCTAATGAGTAACGATGTAATTCTTTAATGCACTCACCACCTTCAGTGTCAGCAGCATTCTGTAAATAACATTTAAAGTATAATGAATGCATTTGTAAAAACATAGTCCCATGAACATTGTTGTTCAGGATTTTTACAATGAATTTAAGTAATAGCTAAAAGCTTGGTCTCTGCGACTCACTGAAGGCCACGTCTTCCTCGAGAAATGTGAGGCAGAGTAAGGGACAGACAGAGAAAAAAGGGTGCTGGGGCTCAGGAAAAGAGACACACAGACAATTCTTAACATGGAACTGCTGTTACCCTAACTCCTAGTAAAAATCTGAAGGAAAAGAACTAATTCTGGTTTTGTCCTGGAAGTCTCTGTTCTTGCACGTGGCACCTAAGTGGGCTTTACAATTCTTACTAGTCATTAAGATCGTCAGCCATAATTAAAAAATAAAACAGGATGACATAACATACGGACCAATGTCAGGTCAATCATTCAAAATTACCACAGCCAGGCACCTGGAAACCAGTGATTCCAGGGGCTCCTCAGCAAGTACTTTTATCAACAGAAGTCATTAAATGTTCCCATTATGAAAGAGAGCAACTAGGGCAAACTGTGCAGCCAGAGGTACCTGAGGGTCTTCTGGGGCTGATCTGTGAGATATCAACCCGAAATCCATGCAGATGAATACAGGCAGGAGGAAAACAAACAAACAAAACAGAATAGTTGTACTTGTGTATAAATGCAGATGCGCAATTTTTTAAAAGTCACTGTTTATTACCTATATAAATGTTAAATTTTGGATTCTGAAAAAGTAAATTTACAGTAAATGTGATGACAATGCTGACATGCATCTAAACCCATGACACTTGGAAACACTGACTTCAACAACCAAGAAAAGTAAAAAAAACCAAAACAACAACAACAAAAAAAACACCTTTCTGTTACAGTATGTCCATTCTCTGACAGATCTCATCTTGAAATAACCTGCAGATAAGCCATGCAGCCCAGGTTTTCCTGTTACAAGCTCAAGCCAGGTTCAGTTTCCTCTCTTCACATCAAGATCAACCTGCTGGTTATTCCAGTAACAAGACGTGACTGGAAATGGTTACAGTCACTGCAAGTCCAGAGCAAAACCAAAACCAAAACTCATGTTACTTATTAACATTCATCTATACAAACTGATTTTTTCTACTTGTCCTGTACATTAGTACTCAGGTTACCTGCTAAACAAGTCAGGATATCGGTACAAGCAGCACTAAGTCATAAACAACCATTAGCAACAGAAAATACAAGGGAATAAAAGGGGACTCTTTTTTTCTTTTATTATTATTAAAGTTTATAGGGACTTTAAGTCCTCCATTTTAAGATTTTTTTTTCCACATTAAACATTAGCATGAGTGTCCTATACACAGTCACAACGCTCTGCTGAAATACTGTTTTGAAATAAGGTTTCTCAAGCATTTCCAACCATGCCAAAAAAAACCCACTTAAAATGTGTGGGATTTTTTTTTTAGCAATATGTGGACAAGTTTCTGTAATAGTAGTAAAAGTGGGACAGTACAACAGGTAACATTTCAGCTGCGCTACAAGCGCGTGCTACAAAAATTCTCTTTCAAGCCGATGCCATCTAACCCAGACAGACACTGGTCCAATCCACTGTGCAAGTTCCTGTACCACTGCGTGAAGCCACCGGTAAGCGTTACAGTGAAGCGCAGAACGGCAGAGCTGCAGCAATGAGCTTCTGCTGTAATGCACTCTCCGCTTTGGGGGATAAGCACGCAGGAACCACGCATTCTTCTTCTCTTGAGAAAGCTGTGCTGCCCCTCAGTGATGCTGCTGGAGTTGTTTAGGTGCTTGTCGCAAGTAGGAGGATGGGCCAGACAACTCACTCACTCCTTCCTCCTCCTCCTCAGAAAGTTGCCACAGGGCTGGGTAAAAGGCCAGACAAGAGGAGCTCTGCCACGCAAAGTCACAGAAGTGCAATAAAACCAAGAGCCAGGAAAGCAGGGGAAGGGTGGGCTCACAAAATTACACCCGCATGCACCTGCCTTCCTCAACATCTGCCTTCCTCAAGTGGCTCCAGAGTAAGCCAAGGGACCATCTTACCAGCTGAGTCCGCACAATGAAATTTCAGATCCCAGCTGAAAGAAGCAACACCGCTGTGCTCTGGGGCAGCTGGCCATCAGATGGGTAAGCAACTCTTCCCCTCAAAACGCTGTCCTCCTGCTCGGAGTTGTGCTGCTTCCCATCTTTGTATCTTTCTAAAATCAGAAGTCTGTAAATCTATTCTGGAGCCCTGGGATTAAGGACTTTATTAGAACCTATGTTTATTAGAACCTATTCAGACAGATCTTTAATGTCTTTTATAAGCAACAGCATGCACCTTTTCTTTTGGGATCTAAGTAGTTCCTAGGCAAATAAAACACAAAGTACTTCACTTGGCATATCCAAATGTCACTACATGTCATGCTCACTTAGTTCTTTTCATAACCAGTCATTAATTTTTCAACAGGGACAACTTGAAGAAATATTTTCTTTAGAAAATAGCTCTCTTACTTCAGTTACAGCTGTTTCTAATTGTCAGCTACTGGAACACATTCAAAAACAGCTGAGCAATCCTGACTTTCTCATTCCTCTTAAGTAATTCAATATTTAATTACAAGTAGCTTATCAAAACTATTTCTTATAAGTCTGACAGCACATGTACTTTCTTCGTGGCATAGTATGCATTTGGAGTCAGAAAAAGCATCAAAGCACGTTTTCCCAACTAAACAATACTCTCTCATCATTAAAACCCCATTCCATGAAAACCCTCGTCTGTTTTTAATGAAAGCTTTTAGCTGACTGAAAATACTTTTTCATACTTCATCTGTTTTCAGGGTTTCTATGGGGTGTAACAATGATTCCTAAATCCGATTACAGCATGATGCCTGAGAACCTCCACCCTGAAGAATACAGGATTGCATCACTGGTCTTCTACAGTTTTGTCTTTGCAGTGGGACTGCTCGTGAATGCCACCGCCCTGTGGGTTTTCAGCTGCACTACCAAGAAGAGGACCACTATAACTGTCTATATGATGAACGTGGCGTTACTCGACATCATTTTTATCTTGTCCTTGCCCTTCCGGATAATCTACCACGGGAAAGAAGCGTGGCCCTTCGGAGATACGTTCTGCCAGGTTATCAGTGCCTTCACGGTGTTTTATCCAGCCATTGCTCTGTGGCTGCTGGCTTTTATCAGCGTAGACAGATTTATGGCTATTGTCCAGCCCAAACATGTCAAAGAACTCAAGAACACAAAAAAGGCTCTGCTGGCCTGCATTGGAATCTGGATAATGACCCTTGCAACAACTTCCCCTCTGCTCTTTCTACATTCTGATCCAGACAAAGACTCCAATTTTACCACATGCATGAAAATGCTCGACATCATCCATTTAAAGCAAGTAAATACATTGAACTTTTCTCGCTTGATATTCTTCTTTTTGACTCCCTTGCTCATCATGATGGGGTGCTACCTAGTCATTATTTACAATTTCATCCGTGGCAAGACTTCCAAACTGAAGCCTAAGGCCAAGGAGAGATCTATACGAATCATTGTCACTCTGATTGCTCAAGTACTCATCTGCTTCGTGCCTTTCCACATTTGCTTCGCCGTCATGATGTTGCAGAAAGAAGACAGAATTTACAATCCCTGGGCAGCCTTTACCACCTTTCTCATGAACCTCAGTACCTGCTTGGACGTCATACTGTACTATATTGTTTCTAAACAATTTCAGGCTAGAGTCATCAGCGTAATCCTTTACCGCAATTACCTCCGAAGCGTGCGCAGGAAGAGTTTTCGAACTGCAAGTGTGAGATCACTCAGTAATATCAACAGTGAAATGATATAAAAAGAGGAAAATTTTTGGAGGAATTTGGTGATGTAAACAAGTGATTATTATTCTGAATTCCAGCATTTTGGTTACACTGGAAAATGGTCTATAGCCATAAGTGACAGATGTTTGCTGCACTGTAACTGTGGGAGAAGTAGAACAATAATGGCACCTCTTCATATTCGCTCAACAGTCTATGTAGACTAACACTTAGCATCTGTGTGGAACTGTCCAGCACTTTTGTCACCTCAAAAAATTGTGAATACTGTCAGACAAGAAAAAGTGACTATGAGTGTAATAAAGCACAGACAGCACTGAAAAACTGTGATGCAATGTATCCTGTATTAATTGTTGATATTTCCACAGCCTAACAATCCTGAAACTATTGTATATCCCACACTTCTAGAATCAGCATCATTCTCTTCTGATCATTATGTCAGCATGATTTAAAGAGAAACCACCTGTAGGGAACATAAATGCTTTACCTAAAAATTTATTTGACGCATTTCTTGGCAACTAACAACAGCTTCCGCAGTCATAGATAAAAACGTCATCAAAAAGTTCATTTGTTGAACATTAGTTCCCTGTGGGCCTGACACGCAGAGTGGTTACACTCTACTGCTGTACAAGTATCTTCTCACACAGATGAAAATGCTAAATTTGTCTAGACGCAAGAAGCTTATGCCCCAGCACAAAAACATCCAAGCAGCAAACATGGTGAGCACCTGCAGTACTACCCAAGCTTTAGACTCCTTTTGAATACTCACATAGTACCAGAAATGTACCTTTGCAACAACAGAATGTACATGCTTTTTCTTCCTTATTAAATCAGCTACTTGCAAGAGACACGCTAAAACAAGCAGCGATCAGAAAGCTTAGTATGGTGCTCAGATTAAAAATCTTGCCCCAAGAGCTTTTATTATTACCCCAGGGCATGTGACGTACAGGAACTCAGGTCTATATGAGGCTGATCTCACTTGTCAGAGAGCTAACCACAAAGGCTCTACAAGCTCTATGGTTCTGCTGTAACACACACACCTCCTACTACCAAGCGCAGAAATGTCAAATACGCAAAACTCGACCACTAAGTACTGTAAAGCCTTAAGAACCTCAAATGCAAGCTCTGAATGAAATAACAATGCTCTAGCACTCCAGTTTTTCAAACACACACATAAGAAATACTATGTGAAATGCATACAACTGTATATGCATTTAGAAGCGAATGTGATGATGTGAATTAGAGTTAAGCTATCTTTGTATTTACGAAGGAAGTCAGCACCAACTTGATTTCAGTTTTCAGGTTTATTGAACAGAACAAAACTAAATATGGCTCTAATCTGTGCACTGCCAGCCGCTTCTCAGTCATGCTGACAATGGGTCTAGGGCCAACGGAATGGAAAGTCATCATCAGATGGACAAATTCAAAACAAGTTATTCCAGATCACAATTAGGAAACAAGTGTTAGAAAATATAATAGTTATACATATATTCTGAACTGCAGTTCAGAGGAGGATTATATTTACTTTGAAGGGTTACATGAAGAAAGGTTTTTTGATTAAAACATACACAAAGTATTCCCTTAAAGCCGTATCTAAAATAACCAACCCATTAGGAGCTACTTACAAACCAGAAGGCAAGCTGTTGATGGTGATGCCAAATATATACTGAGCAGCTTCTACTAGAAGAAGATCAAACAAGGCTGAAAGCATCCAAGCACCCAGTAAAAAGGACTGGAAAGAAAAAGTTGAATTTGAATTAATTCAACCTTTTAAAAGTAAGATTTCAATGTATCTCTCCATAAATAAGAAAATCACTACACTAGTTGAATCAAGACAAACCTAACATTTGGCACAACATAATCCCAGACCTAAATGTTTAGATACTGAAGAATGAAAAAGAGTTTGATTTGTTACCAAATCACATTGTACAGGTCTGGTAACTTTCAACTGATACAGATGCAAACTTCACTTAGAATAATCCACTGATTGCTAGACATTATGAATCTAAATTTTGACTTATGGAAACCCAATTCACTTCAAATATACCAAACATTATTAACAAAGGCTACAGCATTAATCCAAGACTACAAGATTCCAAACACAAAACAATTTCTGTTAAAAAAAAAAATAGAACTTACTGAAAATTTTCTGCTGCCGTATCTTCTTTCAAATATTCTAAAGTTGTAAATGAGCAGACTGCTGCAGAATGTGTCTTTCAGATCGAGACATACTGCTCTCCCACATACAAGTCTCCAGATCTAGAAGGTTAAAGATTGTCATGTAAAACCTCTCTTCTCTCACAGAAATTCTTTAGAGAATTTGTGCTCAGATTGTATATAACACCAAACTCAGCAGAAATGCAGTACAGCATTTAAGGAGGGAAATAAAGGACTAGCGTGTTACAGAGACCTCAAGGTTTTCAAAGAAGAGGTCTATCTGCTAAACCAGATCTGCAATATAAATCAACTCCAATTTTCATGACCCTAGTTCACACTTAAAAATGGAACTAAAAACCCTAGTAAACTGCATGAATTATTGAAAAATATTTTCAAAGTGACCTCCAGAGATCATCTAATTCAGTGCACTGCTCTAAGTGGCTTTAATCAGTTCAGCCCGCCAGAAGCCATGTCCAGGCAAGTCTTGAACACCTACAAAGACGGAGGTTCCACAACCCCCCTAGGCAACCTGTGGCAGTACTTTGCCACCCTCATGGTTAAGAAAAAACAAACCACTTCCTTATAGCTCAGCAGAATTTCCCATGTTCCAACTTGTGCCCTTTACCTCCTGCTCTACCAAAGTACACATCCAAGCACCTCCAACTCCTCTATAGCTTCTGATCAGGTACTTTGCAGACAGCAATAAGGTGTCTTCCCTTTGTCTTCTTTTCTCAAGGCTGGGCACAACCAGCTCTCTCAGCCTCTCCTTGTCTACCACACGCTTCAACCCTTTATCTGTCTTGGTGAACCCCCTCCAGGAGGTTCCCATATTTCTTCCACTGGGGATCCCAGAACGGGGTACTTGTGAGACCACATCCGGGGTACTGTGTCACCCAGCAGGGAAGGGTCACTTGCCTGGATCTGCTGCCACACTCTCACTAACACAGCCCAGGAAGTGGTCGGACTTTTTGGATGCATGAGCACACTGCCTACTCCTGTTTAATCCAAGATCCACGGGACCTCCTTTACACAGCAGCTTCCTGAACACTTGCTCTCCAGCCTGCACTCTTGTTGCCTGGGGTTGTTCTACCCCAGAAGCAGGATTTTCCACTTCATGAAGTTCCCATCAGATCACCTCTTCAGCCTGCCAAGGTCTCTCTCAACAGCAGCCCTACCTCCCAGCACATCGCCCACGCCCTGCAATTGCAGTCACCCACTAACTTGCTGAGAGGGCACCCATCCCGTCAACCAGGTGGTTAATGTAGACACTCAACACTACTGGTTCCACTACTGAACACTGAGGGGCTCTCCCCTGATTATTTCACTGAAGACCACAACATCATGTAGAGTCCAGCCAGTTTTCCACCCATCTGTTCATCCAGTTATTCAGCACATACCTCACCAATTTGGCTTCACGGACATCATAGGGACAGGGCTAAAGGCCTTGCTAAAGTCAAGGAATGCAAAATCCATTGATTTCTCCCTGTCCACAATACATCTTGCCTCACAGAAAAAAAGTAACCATTTGGTCAGGCGCTATTTCATAGAAACACAGAATGGTACAGGTGAACCCATCAAGTTCAACACACTTGCCCAAAGCGAAGTCAGCTAGAGTGGGATGTTAACTGACGGTGTCCTGTCTGGTTCTGAATACCTCCAAGGATGGAGACTATGCAGATTCTTTGGGTAACACCCCCCTCCACACATACTAGGATGGTTAAAGCCTTCCACGAGGGCCAGGGCCTGAAAACATGAGGCTTCTTCCAGCCTTCTGAAGAAAGCCTCACCTACTCCATCATCAGATGGTCTGTAGCAAACACCACTAACAAAGTTACCTGTGCTGGTCTGGTTTCTAATCCTGACCCACAAACTCTCAATTTCCACATCTTCTGTCCCAAGACAAAGCTCCGCGCAGTCCTGCTGCTCTTTTACTCAATGGGCTATTCCCCTTCTTGCCTTCCTGGCCTGTCCTTCCTAAACACCCTGCATCTATCTGCCTGTTTTGGCACTCTTGTCATGTGGGCTAACTCACCACACCTCCATGACTCCAACAAGATCATGGCCCATTAACAGCAGATGACCTTTAAATGACTCTTATTTGTTCCCTGTGCTGCACGCATTAGCATAAAGACAATCTGGAGGCACTCAGTCATGATGACTTCCCAGAAAATATGAGTGTTCCACATAACCCTGTCCTGTAGACACTTCCTTATTTACGTGTGTACACTTCCAGCAGCCTCCTTTCAGTCCTGTTTTGCCGATTACAAGATCCCTTCTGTTCACACAACCCTATACCCTTTGCCAGCTAACCTAGACCTCGGCTCACTTGCAGTAGGCAGTCATCTCACTGCTATGTTCTTCCTGTCAAAGTTCTCACCAGGTTGGCCAGCTGCCTTTGTCCCACTTGGTCAAGTGAATCCCATCTCTTCCCAGTAGTTCTCAGTCCTCGGAGATGGACCCATGGGCACAGAACCCAAACCCCTTTCCGCTGGCACCAGCTGTACAATGAACTGTTGACCTGCATACTCCATTCTTTTCCCCTGAAGATGTTCCTCCTCATCATTTAAGCTCATCCTCCACATCTTTAAGCTACAGGTCTAGCAGAGGATCTGGTCAACCTCTTTCTTGCCACCTCTGATGCAGTACTCTGATGCTCTTTACTTCAGCCAGCCTAAAAATACACTGCTCTAAAGTAATGAAGATCTTTGTTTCACATGCAGCTTCTTCATCGCTCTCAAGGGTGCCATTTATGGAGACCAAGATCTTCTAGATCTCAACAGTACATGCTTTGCCTGCCAAATCAAAAGCCCTCTCAAACTACGTGCTTTACTTCCTATGCTCTGCACCAGCTTTAACAAGTGTTAATAACCAATATCCAAAATGCCTGCTTGGCCACTGGAAAAATTCCATTCCATTACACTCATCCCAGACAAACTTTCTTTCAGAGTTGTTATCTGGCTATTAGCATCAGGTAGTAGTTAAGTGATATTTTCTCCCTGATCTTGGAGATACACAATTACATTATATAAGTTACTATAACAATAAAAGAAACAGCAATTTCAGGAAAGAAAAAAGAAAAAAGAAAAAAAAAACATACACGCACACATATTCCCCAGGTATACAATAAAATGTCATAGCTTCTACCCATACTAACAAATGTTTATGCTTAAGACACAGTAAAGACGATTTCTTTGAATAAGACACAGCTACTAATGATTTTCATCAGTTCAGACAAATGGAAAGAGAAGACTCTTCTAAAGACAAACTTCAAATCACAAACAAACTCCAAATCCACAAAATTTCCTTGTAAAACAGATTTTGTACTTGACAAGAAGCACCAGAGAGTGCAGCAGCATGGAGAATCACTAGCCAGGTCTAGTAATTTAAGGCTTACAGGGTACAGTCAGAATTCTCAAAAACATTAAGTGTACTACCTACTTCTTCAGATCTGACTGTAAAACATTTGGGGAAAGTTAAATATAGAAGCTGACCCTTCCCTGTTGAGCAGTAGCATGCCATTTCGAAAACAGAAAAAAAAAAAAAAAAAAACCACAGAACTTATCTAGTCACTTCTACATGCACTATTTTGAAAACAACAACTGATATTAGAGGATTCCTTAATTAAGCTCAGAAAAAACCTTACAAGATGTAATACCTAAAAGATAAGTATCCCAGATTGAACTAGGAATAAGCTACAAGCTACAAACATCTAACAAGATAGCTAAGCACGTCAGCAGATTGTTGTGGAGCACGACAAATTCTCTCACTTGGAATTCTCAGATGAGAAGCAGCAGTTCACTTCAATGGGAACAATTTAGTTTCCCACAACTCACTGTAGCAGAAGATACAGTGGAAAAGCAATGGCCTCTGCCGTTAAAGTAAATGGCAGATTATCAGCAGCAGCTGACCGCAACAGTCCTCTCCAGCCTCAAAAACTAAGCACAGGAGGATTTTGATAGTCCTATCAAAATAGTTATATTACTACCTCCCACTTCACTCACTGCAAGCTTCCCAACTGCCAGTTGCTGGAAGGAGAGATGACACAAAAACAATCATTTCCCAGACAAAAGAAAGAAGTGAAAGGCTGTGTTGACAGTTTCAGATCCGTTTTTCTGATCTGAAGGCAATGGCCTGTCACACACAGTGGCCTACTGGGGTGACATAATAACAGCTAAGAACAGGCAGGTCTGCAACAGTAAACTAAGGTAAAGAACCAGAGGAGAAAAAAGACTGAAAAAAACTGCACAGAAAAGAGTATACTGCAGTCTCTTCCCACAGAAAATTAACCGACCCTTACCTGGAAATCCTCTTTTATAGCTTGTAGGTTATATGCAAAGAACCTCTGGTAATGTTGGAAGAGCAGAGTCAACAGAATGGAGATGGCACTTGGGACTAATAACAGGCTCTTTGACAACGGTGCTTTATCTTAAAGACAGAAAGCAAACAAAAAAAAAAAAAAACACATTTTAGAGGAAAATCTCTTACATTTCAAAAGTGACATATTTAGGCGGGCGGTCAGAAAATAATAGGGGCATCACCCTCATTTTTCGCCTGATCACCTTCCCTTGCAAATAGATGGGAAAACCACACCAACCCAAGGAAGTCCTCGGAGAGATTAATGACGGTTAAATATTAATAAGATATTTTGTCTTCAACGTTCTCTCAAGAAATTAATTGTTTGGCTACAATTAAACCAGAGCTCTTTGTACCTGTGGAGGTCATGTACCTATGCAGCCCTCATAAAGCTCAGTAATGTTTCAGGAAATAAAACAATCACTCATTTTTGCTAGCAAAAACTATGTGTACATGGAGTTAAAACAAATACCATTGTTTCCTTTGCATTAGGGATTAACTTTTATTTTAGGGGCTATGAATCAGGAACCACCTGAATAAACGTCCTAAAGAAACGGACTTTCTCTTACTTCACTTGGATCCACCATTCAAGGAAACACCTTAATGTACTTGACATTCATCCTCCTTCCATCAATCACTATAACGGTCAATAAAGAAACCAATAAAATCAAATCAATAACATCAAGACCACTACAGATCTTTGCAGTGTTAATCACACTTACTTTTTCCCCAGCATCACAGCTGGGTGATCACAGAACTTCTTGCTCTGTGGGCACCCACTTTTTTGCAGGGCATTATCAGGAAACATGCAGCTCTGCTGTCACTACCTTAGATAACGAAAGGAATAATAGGATTGCTTTAAAACTACTAATGGGGAGCAAAGAGCAGGAGCTCAGGAAGAACAGAACTGCATGAGAAGTGTAACACAGCAAACACTCATTGCGTATCCAACTACACCATTTCAATTTAGTCTATTTCTTTGCTTTTTTTTTTTTTTTCCTCCAAAAGTAAGGTCTATAGTCCTTAGATGTCTTGCTTTTAACTATTCATTCCTCTGATTTAGTTATTGCTTAAAAACGTTTGAGGCCATCAGAGTCCTGTAGAACACTGGGGGGAAAAACAAGCACTCAAAAATCACCAGCAGAGCCCTACCCAGAAGTCCGAACATGCATTTTTGTCACAATCCTCCTCTTAGCTTTCAGCTTAGACGCTTTAAACCCTATTATAGAGGGAGGGTGTTTATTTTTTAAGCACGTCACCACATGAAAAACCACAGCAGTAACGGAGCCACTAATGTGACAGTCACCCACAGGGAACATCACATGAGTAATGGAAACTTCTGCTCTCGAGCTTCTCAAAATGTCATCCTGGTTGAGAAGTTTGTTCTTGTCCAGTGACATGAAGAAAGATACAGCCCTTCCAGATAAACAACACAAATTCCGAAATGTGTTTTCCACACGTGTCAGGGTAAAGGCAGTAGTTTGCTTCACCATTCAACACCACATGGATCCACATCAAGGCCTGCTGCGAGGTCACCCATGAGAGAACAGGCCGGGTGCTGTGCAGTACCCTCTGTCCCAAACTGTGAGAGCAAAAATGACCAACAAGGCCAGACACTGCACCGCCAGGCATTCTGACATCCAAGCCAAATGCCGTACGCAGAATTGAAAGGTAACGTTTGGGAAGCACATGTCTGGTCTGATGGCCTACAGCCCCATGCAGGATGGAAACGTGTCCTGCCAGCCCACCTGGGTGCCAGCACCTGCAGGCAACACTAACATAAATGTGCACAGGGAGAAGAAAACACGGTGCCTCTGTGCCATGTGACGAGCACAGAATGAAAGAATAACTCTCACTTTGACCCTGAAGAGTTAAAATGCATCAAATACTATCTTCAAAGACCCTGGAATACATTTGCAGTCCAAAGTGCCTCTGAAGTGACAGTTTGTGCAGGCAAAGGGCAGAAACCTGTTGCTGCAACACATAGACTGAGCCCTCCTCTAAGAGAGCAGCGCAATTCTGTAACGGCAGCACAACATGCTCACGCCATCCAACTAGCGCTCGCTACAGATCTTTGCTTCCCCCTGGTGCGCTGGAGAAGTTCTCCCCAAAACCACCCTCCTAATCTCACAGACAAGCGTGACACCCTTTGTGCTGCCGCTGCGCAGTGTGGGACTGGTCCTAAAAGGGAACGCTGATGAGAAGACAACCTTTGAAGGCCCATCTTCCACCCTTGCACTTGTTACAAAGCCCATTAATTTTCTGCTTCCATGGCCCGGCACTTTCTTGACGGCCAGTACAGAGAGTTAAGGAACAGACGTGTCCGTCTGCCAGAGGGGGAGGCTGATGGCACAACTGTTGCAGCTTCAGAAGCCAGCACTGCATTAAGGAGAACACGAGAGCCATGGCAGCAGCAACAGCTCGAGTTTCTGAAATGATTTCCTGCTCCCTGCCTGTTCAGGGCTTACTGGTGAGGAGAGGCAGCAGACAGAATGCCAACATAGGCAGCAGGACTAAGCTCCTGCTTCAGAAGGGCCTTTCAGGGAACACCTTCACCCCTTGGACTGCTGCTCTGCGCCCGAGACTCAAGTGCTGACTTGTGAGAGGACCTCGCTGTCAACACCAGCTGATGAGCAGCAGCAGCTCCCATTAGCTCAGGCCATTTTTCTGGGGATTCCTGCATGCTACGGAGGGAGGACAGGAGGAGATACCAACACAAACAGCATGTCTGCGTAACGTGGAAGGTGCTGGAAGGCTGCGCACCAGCTGTGAGGATGGAGCTTCACCACATCATCATTTATTAGTGTTAAGTATTTTTCCAGTACTTCATTCTTTGGAACAGAACATGCAGCACGAGAGGACTCTGCAAAAAAAAAAGTTACTGTGGCCTGACAGTACGATGTGACTGCATGACATACGCTGGGACAGGAAAGCAGCTCCTGCCCCTGGCCTAGGCACAGCAAACAGACACGGGCAGGGGACACTGCGTTTGGACCGCGACGTCACAGCGTGCTCTGGTGGCTAATCATCATGATGCCTGTGAGCGAGCACTGTCCTAAGAGGATCAATCACTGCAGGGATGGTTTCCATCAGAAGCCTACAAATGTAATGCAGAACCTGTGGAGCGAGTCATGTTAGTACATACACCTAACAGACAGGAGGAGTCCAGCCTACGCTCCTGGTCAATGCTGCACAAAGATTTCAGTCCTGCAGAAGAAACACATTTCGTGGGGAGAAAGTCAGAAAATAAACCAACTGTGATCGTGTTTTAAATCTATTTTTAAAGATGCTGGTAGGACTGCAATCTAACCAGCTAGGTCACAAATAGCTATGAAAAGAAAAAAGTTAGAAAACCTTCAACTTTGAAGGAACATTTGGAAAAAAAAAAAAAAAAAAACAGAAAGTGAAACACGTTGAAGTTAACCAAAACACCCATCTAGTTGAGCAGCCTCTTCCTCCTCCCAGCCACAGAGCACATCACCCTCCTACTATTAATACCCAACGCTGGGGACGTCAGGTACGGCTACACCACGCTGCTGCGCAGGTCCCCACACCAGCCTGAGATGAGCTCGCTCTGCAGCAGAAGCAGAGCGGCCACCTTCTCGCTGCTTGCAATGACTGGCTAACTGAGCTCACGTGGCTGCGCTGTTCCCAGGACTTGAGCTAACATTGTGGACCGTGCAGCACTGTAGCATGCTGATGTACAAGCTGATTTGTTCTCCCAGGTAGCACCGTACTGCCTAACGCTGTTACGCACACAAGCCTGATACATTCGATACACACTCCATTTCTCCTGCAGTCACACCACAAGGCATCAGCTTACATACCTTAGCTACTTGCCTGACGCCTGCACACAGCACACTTCAGTCTCGCGGGTTATGCAAGCAGAAGAGCACATTGCTGCGTTCTTGCCTTGGGGACATTCAGCGAACCGCTGTCATTGCACCACAAGGTTCACAGAGAGGTAAAAGTGCAAGCTGTGTTAGAGGAAATCCTTGCATGCAAGTTCAAAGGGCTCCGCTCCCTGCTGCTACACAGTTTGTGTGCAGTCAGCAAAGCAGTCAAACATTTTCCAGGTGTAGCAAGTGGATATGACTTAAACAACGGCCTGAGATTTCACCTGAAGAAATGGCTTCAAAGCACGCTCCAAAGGTCCTCCACAGGTGAGCTCAGGCTGGGTTTTGCTAGGTTATTCCAGCACGCCTGTGTGGTCATTGGCTTTTTTTCTCCCACGGCACGCCAATCCCTCCAATACTCCAGATAACAGGAAGTGCCCCCTAGCAAGGGCCTTTGTCCCTTTAAATGGTGTTCTCTCTTCTTTCCTGACTTCCATCCCTTATCGCTGTAACATCTACCAGTTCTGTTTGTTTCCACATCTCCTCAACCAAACTGGTGTGTGTCGTGTACTGAGTAGGTGTGCTGTCAGCTCCCAGAGCAGTCATCTGCTGTACCCGATCCGGCCAGTTAGGCACCCAGCACACCGCTCCTAGCGAAGGACCTGCTTGTCTCAGCTGGCTCACAGGCAGCGGGGTTGGACTGCTTGTTTGCCAGAAGGGTTTGCTTCTGTCTATGTCTCTCTCATGTCGTTTTTCCACAACCTCTCTATCTGCACACATAATTTAAAAAAGAACTGAACTAGGATACAAAGTACTAGAGAAACACTTTACATAACAACTCATCTTAACCACGCTGCTCAGATTAGGAAACACTGCCTTAAAAAGCACAGGGACAAAGTCAAGGACTCCATCACACAGCTCCAGCTACTCAAGCACTATTTATGAGAATGTCTGACTTGACCAGATGCGGTCAAGCTTGAATATTTACACATTTTGAATGCTCCTTGGATACAGATAGTATTGTTCACCTCACTGAACTATGGAGCCAGGATGCGAAGGCAACTTTTCTGCACAGCCACCTGCCACAGCGCAGCACCTGCCAGCACCCACAGCAGACATCATCCATCGAGTTATCTCAGCACAAGTAACACCAAGCTGTGTGGTGCAGTCAACACACCTGGGGGACGGGATGTCATCCAGAGAGACCTAGACAGGCTGGAGCTGTGGGCCCAGGAGAACCTCATGAACTTCAACAAAGCGAAATGCAAGGTCTTGCACCTGGGTCATGGCAACTCCTGCTACCAATACAGGCTGGGGGATGCAAGGATTGAGCAGAGCCCTGCCAAAAGGGACTTGGTACTGCTGGGTGACAAGCTGGACATGAGCCAGCAGCGTGCCCTCACAGCCCAGAGAGCCAACCGCATCCTGGGCTGTATCCAAAGCAGTGTGGCCAGCAGGGCAAGGGAGGTGATCCTGCCCCTCTGCTCTGCGCTGGTGAGACCCCACCTGGAGTGCTGCGTCCAGATGGGGAGGCCTCAGTACAGGAGGGACATGGACCTGTTGGAGCGCGTCCAGAGGAGGGCCACAAAAATGATCCAAGGGATGGAACACCTCCCCCGTGAGGACAGGCTGAGAGAGCTGGGGCTGTTCAGCCTGGAGGAGAGAAGGCCCCAGGGAGACCTGATAGCAGCCTTTCAGTATCTAAAGGGGGGCTACAAGAAAGAAGGGGACAGACTCTTTAGCAGGGCCTGTTGTGACACAACTAGGGGAAATGGTTTCAAACTGAGAGATTTAGACTAGATATAAGGAAAAAGTTCTTTACACTACGGGTGGTGAAGCACTGGCACAGGTTCCCCAGAGAGGTGGTGGATGCCCCGTCCCTGGAGACCTTCAAGGCCAGGCTGGACAGGGCTCTGAGCAACCTGATCCAGCTGTAGATGTCCCTGCTCACTGCAGGGGAGGGGGACCTGATGGCCTTCAAAGGTCCCTTCCAACTCAGGCGATTCTGTGATTCTAACATATAAATAGTTTGGACTTGCTAGTAACTTTTAAAAATATTGTTTGTTCAGCATAGCAGCAGTACACTAGCAGAAATAAAATTTGGCCATGAATCAAGCAGAGATCCAGTAATAAAAAGAGCCAACAGCTCTCTCTATGGCTAGATCTAGATCATGTTTTTTAGGACAACTGACTCTAAATAGTGTAACAACTGCCTTACCCTGAATGAAGGTCAGTAATAACCAGGACAGCTATAGTATGTAAGTGGACTTCAGAAAAGCTCAGCTGAGCTAAGCTTGTTCTGCAAAGTCAATAGTAGCATTCCAGGCCACCTTCTGATACAAAAGCGAAATGCATTCAGGTCAAATGAGCCTGAGTATTGGTAGGGATATCTGGAAACGCAGCTACTCAGTGCTCTGCGCATACAGGTACATAACTGAAATCCTTTCACTGATGAAATCAAAATACTCTACTTTCCCATTTACTCACTAGCACTTGAGATTTTGTCCATGCATGCAGACAAAGATTTTCCCCAAAAGATATTAAAATGTGATAAAAGTGTCTTCCTCATATGTTTCCTAGAATTAGTGCACTGGTGTACCTTTACGCAGCATCAGTCTACCAAAGTCCAGTAATCCCTTCTACCAAATTTTGTCATATTATGTTTGGAAAGTTAAACAGTAACTTAGTTCTAACAAGCACATGGGCTTCTGGTTCGGTTTATAAGCTGTCTTCTCTTAAGCACCCACAGTCACCATATCTGGGATACAACTAAAGACAGAGTCGACGACAACATGAATTCAAGGCCCATTCATTTTCACAGCACGAGGAATAATGGATGATGACAAATGCCTCCTCACCCCAAACTTTACAATCTAATTAAATCATTCTACACAATGAGGGTGAAAACTAAGGGCAGTATAAAACTCTGACTTAGCAAACAACTTTAAAATACTCCAACCATGTCACACTCTGCCTATAGTTGAAAAGAGTTTTGCTTTCATCAAAGCATCAGGAGATGAGATAGGCTGAAACACTAGGAAACAGGATGCAAGAAGGGAATAAGGGGTTAATGGAGTATGGGCCAAAAGGAGACTGGGTTTGTAGGACACAGACCATGAACTTGATGCCTGCATTTCACTGAATACAATGCAGCAGCTCTCAAGTTATTTCTCTCATTTCGGCCTCTAATGACAACACAAACTATCATGCTAATCTTTGCAGCTTTGCCAGGTTTCCACAGTCTGCTGCAGAAACCAAAACTCATTTTGGTTTATGCTAAAATTAGCACAAGAAATAATAAACAAAGAATTCAAACACGGATGATAACTTCCTAGTCCAAGATTCCACTAGTCTTCATTAGATCATTATTACCAGATGGAGCACAAAGTTTAAAACCCACTGCAATTGCTGCCATTAATTCACTGGCTACTCTTCTGTCTCTTTCAGAGGGGGATTAAATGTGATTTCAAGGATTAACTAACCATAAAAACTTACAAGAACCAAAATACTTCAAATGAGTTAAGGAATTATTTAAGTCCTGATAAAAAGTTTCAAAATCAAAAAGCAGCTTTTTAAAAAAGTGGCAAACCTCTATAGACCTGCTTCTAGAAAACTGTCTCTGGCACCCTCGTTGAAACACTGCACGTGAAGCCCATTAAGAATCACACACACCTCCCAGACAGACACTTCTGCTAGGAGGCAGAAACAAAAACCTGCCGTCCTAAATTGCCACAGCTGCGTGCTAGCTGAGCCTATGGCCCTGCCACCTGTGTCCATCCACACCTTTGCTAGAGCTGTCAGCACAGCTACACCAGGCAAGTTACTGTGAAAAATCAAGTCAAGAGGTGAGTTCATTAGGAGCGTGCCTTGTACCAGTTTTACAGTGGGGAAAAAAAAAAAAAAAAAAAGAGGGTAGACGACTCCCTTTGTACAGGCAGAATGGCATCCCCTCTGGGCTCTTCTCCTAGCACAGCTGCTCCCCCCGGCCGCAGCTTTCCGCCCATCCTTCTGCCCGCCCCCTTCCGAACGCAGGACCCCGGAGCGAGCGGCTGCCCCCAGCGCCGACCCGGCCGGCGGGGCTCGGCCCCCCCC
>VXAV01011178.1:124354-138739 GCA_013399715.1 Alectura lathami | reverse complement strand
CCTGCCGGGCCCGTCGGGCGGGAGAGGCGGCGGGGTGCGGGGAGCCGGGCGGGGGCAGTGGTGCGGGTGGCCGCCGCCGTCCTGGTTGGGGGGGAAAAGTATGCCTCAGGGCGCTGGGGAAGCCGGGACGAGGGGAGTTGTTACGGCAGCTGAGGCGTTTCCGCGGCCGGGAGGGATTCATCCAGCTGTGCCCCTCAGGGCCGCAGGGCAGCTGGGATCACCGCTGGCAGTTTGCTGCGCAGCCTACAGCGCCGGGTGGTCTGGGCGGGAAAGGTCCTTAACGCCCACCGAGGTTCAGCCCCCTGCCGTGGCCAGAGACATCTCCCACCAGACCGGGCTGCTCCAAGCCCCACCCAGCCTGGCCTTCAACACCCCCAGGGGTGGGGCACCCACAGCTTCTCTGGGCAACCCATGCCCGTGCCTCACCGCCCTCTGAGTGAAGAATTTCTTCCTAACACCTAATTTAAACCTGCCCTCTTTCAGTTTAGAGCCATTACCCCTTGTGCTGTCACTACACTCCCTGATAAACTCTCCCTCTCCACCTTTTCTGTAGGCCCCTTCAGGTGCTGGAAGGCCGCAATGAGGTCTCCCCGGAGCCTTCTGTTCCCCAGGCTGAACACCCCCAGCTCCCTCAGCCTTTCTTTGTAGGAGAGCTGCTCCAGCCTCTGAGCATCCTCGTGGACTCCTCTGGACCCACCCCAACAGCTCCATGTCTTTCTTGTGCTTTGGGCCCCACAACTTCACCCCCTCGATGCATCTTCCATTTTGTGAAAGGAGGATGTACATACAGTAACCAAAACAGACCAAACACATAATTTTGATTAACTTGTGGCCTGGAAGTCAGGCAGATTCACAAGGCAGGTGTAGGCCAGACCATAAGTGGCAGCAGGGGACACCGAGGCCACAGCAGGCCACTCTTTTTGCATGGGGTTCGAGGGGCAGCTGCTGTTCGCTGGTCCCATCAGAGTGACAGTGAGCACCCAGACGTTGCGAGCATGGGAAGCGCGGGTAGAGCTAGACAGGTATAAAGGTTATGTTAGTCTGGGTATATTCTCTGTAATCACTTGCATCTTTCTGAAGATTATTTAAATTTGGAATCTGTAGTTACCGTGAGGACACCTCACTCCTTACGCTTTGGAAAATTACGGCACTCGAGGGGAGACCTGGCTCACTCCAGCTGTGGGAATCCAAAGTGTAATGTACACAGCAGCCATGTGGACATGCTGGTCACAGCTGGTGGAGGCGTAGTCCATGCATTCCATGGAGACCAGGGAGCTTTTCAGGTGATCAAAAGAAGGTGTCTATTTTAGGATTAAATTAGTTGCTGCCTAGAGTCCAGCAGCTATTGAACAGACAGCCTCTAGCTGTAACAGTGTGTTAGAAACCTCGCTCATATGCAGGTATCAGCGTTTCACAGCATCACAGAATTGTAGGGGCTGGAAGGGACTTCAGGAGACCATCCAGCCCAGCCCCCTGGTGAAGCAGGTTCCCTGCAGGAGGTTGCACAGGAAAGCACCCCCAAGGTAAAGAAGTTCTTTATCATGTTCAGGTGGAGCTTCCTGTGCTCCAGTTTGTGCCCGTTGCCCCTTGTCCTGTAGCTGGGCACCACTGAAAAGAGCCTGGCCCCATCCTCTTGACGCCCGCCCTTTGGATATTTATAAGCGTCGATCAGACCCCCCCCCCCCCAGCCCCCTCTTCTCCAGGCTGAACAGCCCCAGGTCTCTCAGCCTTTCCTCACACAGGACATGCTCCAGGTCCCCCAGTCATCTTTGTAGCCCTGTGCTGGACTCTCCCCAGCAGTTCCCTGTCTGTCTTGAACTGGGGAGCCCAGAACTGGTCACAGTGCTCCAAGTGTGGCCCCACCAGGGCAGAGTAGAGGGGGAGGAGATTCATAGAATGATTAAGGTTGGAAAAGACAGCTAGTCCAGCTGTTAACCCATCACTACTATGCCCACTAAACCATGTCCCCAAGCGCCACATCTACATGTTTCTTGAGAGCCTCCCTCACCCTGCTGGCCATGCTCTTTTTAATGCACCCCAGGGTACCATTGGCCCTTTTGGCCACAAGGGCACACTGCTGGCTCGTGTCCAACCTGTTGTCTACCAGGACACCTAGGTCCCTCTCTGCAGAGCAGGTCAGCCCCCAGCCGGTACTGGTGGCTGTGTTTTTCCTCCAGAGGTGCAGGATCCCTCTTGAACTTGCCCTTGTTGAACACCTCATCAGGTTTCTCTCCGCCCAGCTCTCAGCCTGTCCAGGTCGTGCTGAATGGTGTGCCGCACGTCCCCTACCACAGCTACCGACATTGCACTACACAGCTGAGGAGGGCGACCTGGGCCATGAGAAACAGGGTGCTGGCACCTTCAGAGATATGGGGACAGGGATGGGGACATTACATGACTCCTCAGAGCGTCCTCGCCCACACACAGCTGCACCAGGACTCCTCCAAGGCTACGGCGGTGCTGGAGGATGAGGGCAGCCCTAGCCAGCACCAAGCACATGTGGATGTCGTGGGACACTTGGGGGTGACTCGGTTGGGTCTAGAACCCTACTTCTAGAATTTTGGTGGTCTGGCACGTGGTCTGCGTGGTCTGTCCCTAACCCTGAGGACATTGTTGTCCAGACTGCACACGAGCAAGTGGGTGGGTCAGCACGACGGTGTCACCCGAGGAAAGATAGTGTGAGCCAAAATCCACCCTCGATTTCATTCAAAGCCAAAATCCACCCTCAATTTCATTCAAATGTGGTGTAACAAGGCTGAAATTATTGGGGCACCAAATTTCAGTGAAATTTCCAAGTCCGTGTAAAAATCAGAGCTGACTGAAGTAAGTCATACAAGGCATTTGAAAGGTGATGGTGCTCTGCTCTGTGTCATGGATCTGAGTGTCAGGAGGACACAGGACACTGTCTGTGCACTCAGCAGAACGGAGGGCCTGAAAGTCACATTTTTTAGCACGCCAAACTGTGAGCCTCACCTTCGATCACTCTGCTTAATTTGTCTTCCCATATCACACCAGGTTAGAGAGCTTCTTCCCTGCAATGTTCAGCACTGTTACCGGACAGAAGTCAGAATCGTTGAACATCCAAGAGAGTTCAGCGCATATTCTGCTGAATAAGGGCGCACCGGGCAAGTACTGAAGTGCTATTTGGAAGGCAGCTCTGTGGGCTTGGTATCACAGACAGATGCTGCAAAACTGAACAAGCAGCAAGCTTCTTCCAACAACATGCCAGAATACATCCTTGCAGGTTTGTCAGCACTGCTGGGATTTACTTGCCACTATTTTACTTATGTCTACAAATATATTGCTGAATCTATGAAAATCTGAGGGTCTAATATCCCCTAATATCCCCTTTCCAAAAACAGATGCATCAAGTCAATTTTTCTGGGACTAGGTCAGATGAGATGCGCTATGTGTTTTTGAAAAAACTACGTGCCCAGTGCTGGTAATTATACTTTCACATGCCAGTTGAATGGTGGAGGAAATGTAGTTTTTGCCTTCAGACACAGTGGCAGCCAGAGACTTCATTAAAGGAGAGAGCTTTTTATGCCAGCATTGGCAGTGCCAGCTGATAGCTTGTCATAAGAATTAAGCAAATTATTTGCATTATTTAAATATGAAGTGTTGTCCACTGTGGAGTTAAATGAAATCGTCAGTCCTCATGCTTGCCTTGGAACATGTCCCAGAATAGGAAAGCTAGCACTTATCTGCTAATCTACTCAGAACAAGCTTAGAAGGCTTTGACACTGCTCAAATGTCAGCTTAAATATCTGCATTTGTTTATTACATCTAGTTAGTGGGGTCAATTGGGTATGTTCAGAATCAACTTATTTAGATTTCCTGCTCAAAAGAAAAATCCCAGGAGGCTGCAATTTGTATTTCTGTTTTCTAATATGATTAGCTTGCTTTCTCTCCAGAGTTCTTGCAGAGTTTTTAAACCAACTCGTAATTATTAATTAATCTCTACGAGTCAGATGCTCCCCTGCCGTGAAGAATGAAGGATAGCTGCAGAGTAAAACAGGATGGAAATGTAACACCTCGCTTCAGAATCTGCTGTCCTAACTCAGTGCTGTCAGGACTCTGCGTGTTCATGGGAGATGGTCCTTGATGTCTGGGGTTTCTGTGGCATTCTGTGGCATATAGCATGTGCAGCTCTTACAGCTACTGAAAATATTACTGGAAGTGAGCTGATGTTAACCACAAGGATTTCAGTAAATTCTCCTAACAGTTTCCAACCGTCGTCTTCAGCTGCAGAAGAATGTAAAGAAGAAGGCTGTGCACCGTACACACCCTGCAGAGGAGACTTGTGTAGCAGCACTGCTTGCTGGCAGCAGCGTGCGTAAGAGGAGGAGGAAGGGCAGAAGGTAGCGATTCACTGGGCCGAAATCAGACTAACTGATCCTGTGCCTTTCCGAGATTACAACATTTCTCTCACTCCCCTGGAAGTGAATGAATGATGCTTGGTAGCACAGCAGACCTGGTGTGCTCCTAAACTGTGGTGGTTCATTTTATTACACTGACTTTGTTCACTAAAGGTTGAAGATACAGAACATTTTCTAGATGAGTTCTTTCCACGTAGAGCTGGTAGGCTTAGAATTAGTGTGAAGAGAAATGGAGCGGCTAAAGGAGGAACTTTTAGGTGTTCCTTGATGTGTGTGCAAAGTAAAGGAAGGGAATCCAGTAGACAAAAATTGCAATATTTTTTTTTTCTCTGATTTTGGCAATTGACTTTGCATCACACTATTAAAAAAAATAAAAGTGCACAAATGTTATTTACCTGTTACAGATTTAGCCACTTCACTGAGATATTTTGCAAAATTTCAAATACGGTGTTAAACCTGATCTCCCTATCAATGTCTAATAGTAGTAATATGTGGGTAACTGTTGCTCCAGTATCTCAAACGTACTTCCAACATCACCATCTTGGTTTTCAGCTAGAACCCCAGAACGGGAGGCAGTCGCAGTACAGTGTCTACGGGACTGGCTTACCTGGAGCAGAGCCAAGTCACCAGCTGGTGGCTGCCAGCTGCCACAACCTCCTGCTCCTTGCATTGCTCACCTCCATCACCAGCCACTTTCCATCAGTTATCCCTATTTTGTCCCAGCACATCACCAGAAGTGTGTTGCGTCTGCTTCCCTCTAGGTTTATGCCACGCCCCCCAGTTGTGGAGGAGAGAAGAACAGTTGTGCAGTGCATCCTGCAGGGATACACCCAGGAGGCACAAGAAAAAATATTTGAGAACAAGCACCTACCTGGACTTGCAGAGGCAATCTTGATTTCTTCCTCATGTTTTATCTTTGCGGGTTGATTGTACCCACTGACAGTTTTACACTGACTCTCAGCCATCACTTCTGTTTTAATAGTTGGCTGTGTGATTGCTAAGCACTGAAACTGCATGCGCCCAGGTATTGGCATCTCTACAGTCGAGGGCAGCACCAAGCATTTGATCAGCAGCGTTGTATCTGAACGCTAGGGAAACTCTCCCTCAGATTTGTCATCCTCACCTTCTCTGTCACAGGTTATTTGTTTCAAAGAAGGCTGGGATCCTGTGAAAAACAAGAGCATATGGTAGGCAGCATAACCAGGAACTAAGTCCTAATGCAGACATATTAGAAAAAAAAAATAAAATAGGCAAATTGATTTGGGTACTTCTTAATTGATGACTTTGATCTCGGCTTTTATGTGTAATGTTCTGTGTTAGTGTTTTATTTGACTTAGGTGAGACTTCATTCCTGTAAGTATTACAAACACACTCTTCCAACTGTCCTTGGCTGAGCAGCTCACTGGATTTTAGCTCACTCAACTGAAGGGCGTTAATTTACTACAAGGAAAATTGGGAAAGATCAGTAAGCATCAATGAAATGATGAGATTTAAACACAGTGCACAGGAGACCTAATTAAGGAATTCATTAGAAGGGCAAAATACTATGTGTAGCACTGTACAGCATACATAATATTATGTAAATCAACATACTTTGCACATCTATACCCCTAAATGTACACTAGAGATCATACCCTAGCCATCTTTTTCACATTGAATTTATTTCAAATAGTACCTTTGTGATCTGGAGTACATTGCTAAATTACCCAAGACAACTGTGATGGCAAAAGACTGAAGACTTTAAAATGCAGAAAACAACTTACATTGCTGCCTGCTGGTGTAATTGTGTTGAAAATGACTGATAATGAAAATTAGACTTAAAAAAAAAAAAAAAAACACCTATGGGGTATTTAAAGGAGGATTTTTCCTCCCTGATACCTATCCATATTTCCCAGCCATCCTCCTCCTCATGCTGTGTATCTCCATATGGTGTAAGATTATTAGACTGCCATGTTTACACTCTGAGGCAAATCTGTGTTTAAGGGAACACGTGGCCACCCACATCATGATGTTATCAGGCCAGTAGCTTAACACTACTAATAGATCCAAAGAAATGATAAAGCCTTAAGCAGTTCTTGTCCCAGTAGCATTTCTTTGTATGCATTTATTTCAATTTGCACGTGAAGGGATAGTACAGTCTTTTTTTTTTTCCCCAACTGTAATTACCCATACCAAAGGATATTTGTATTCATGTGATTTCTTTGAAATGCAATGATCCCTGAGAAGAACTAGTACAAAGTTAAAGAATGTTCACCCCAGAAATGGACTTGCCTGATATTTGCGATAGAAGTCAGTATGCCTCCAGGAAACAGGCATTCCTGAAGAGTTTTTATTTTCCTCTAAAAATGTTAATAGTGGACAATTTTGATGCAAAGGAAATATATATCATATGAAAGTATAACATTTTGCCCAGCTAGAGCCTCTAAATTGGGATCAATCAGAAAAAAAAAAATAAACCACTCTTCTTGAAAGCAGTCCTTCCTGGTTCTCGGGGATTTCCTTGGCCTGCCTTCAGCATACTGTCACCTTGGGCTTTTCCTCTTCTCTCTGAGGCCTCTCCCCACACCACGAGGGGGAGATGATGCTATTTTCTAGTTACCAGACCGAAAAAAAAAAGAAAAAAGGTGTTTTTACACTAGCTATGGGGAAAGAATTTACCAGGATGTTAAACAGGAGGAACAAGTGCTGAAATATCAAGCCATCGTAATTCTGGAAGCAAAAACCCAAACATGTGGGTAATGAAGTCTCTCAGGCGTGTCCGTGTGCTGCCTGCTGCTGCCCACAAAGCCTTGATTTCCCATCTCAGCTCTCGCGGAGAAGCTCACGTGTCAGCGAGAGTTCTGCACCAACAGGGGATGGAGGAGGAATTAATTAGAAGGCCTAGCTCCAAAGAGAGCACAAACCCCAGCATTCATCTTCACTATTATTAAACATACACACATGTTGCAGGCCTTGCTGCAGAGGAGATGGACGCACCCAGGGCCACCATGCCAGGGAGCTGATGCCTGGCGAGGTCTCTGCTGTTTACAGACTGATCTGGCAGCTCGCTACAGCTTGCACTAACGCCCTTTTTTGAACTTTAATCACATTAAGAAGTAATTATCGGATATGACATCAGCTAATATTAAAACAGGTTTGTTTTGGTTTGTCCGTACTGTAAACTAAGATAGCAATCTTCTCAAGTAGTAGAAAAATAAAGCAGCAAAGTCAGTAAACTCATCGGTACATACATGACATGCATTTGTTGTAGCATCTCTTCAGGAAGTGTGTATTTGATCTGGGGTTATATGTAACAGTAAGTATACATTTACAACACAGGTCATGTTACGAAGGTGACGAAAAAGTTTTAGTACCACTACTGATTTTATTCAGGAGTACTGGACAAAACACTTAGTTTAATTAATTTTATATGTGACAGTAAATTGAGAACAAAGTGTTTTCAATCATTTGCCTATGGCTTTGATCCCGAAATTCAATGCAGTTCAGTCCTTCCACAATTGCATGGTTGGGGTCTCAGTAACTAGTGATTGAAATATATCATCCAGTCCGTGTCAGTGAGGACCTGTGTGTTTGTACATGCAGGAAAAGCAGCTTGTGGGCTGAAGTCAGCGTCAGTGATCTTGCTGGCAACTTGTAGATTTGTGGGCAAAAATTAAGCCCTTGCCTCTTAGGTTGTATTTGGATATCATACAAAGCCCAGAAAATGTGCTTGCTTGGAAGTAAACTATTTTTGCCTGTGGGTCATAACATAAAAAGATAAACACTATGTCCAGGAAAAGTACCAATTTGGAGCAAATACCCTGGGAATTTGGGGCTTAATTCTCAACTACCTGCATTTTATGCAACACTTAGGATATATCAGTAAATTACGCTGTAAAATGGAAAAAAAAAAAAAAAAGCAGCAAAAAAAGAGCAAGTCTGCCCCAAGTATTTTTCAATCTGAGTCAAAGAATATCCTGAGTTGGAAGGGACTTACAGGTATCATTGAATCCAACTCCTGGCTCCCTATGGGACCGCTTAAACTGAGGGGCGACATGGCGAGGTGGTCTGAGATAGCCACAGCAGGGCACTCTGCAGCAGCCACGGAACGTGGCAGGACGCCCTGAGGCAGCCACTGCTGCGTGTCACTGAGGAACAACACGGCGGGACGCCCTGAGGCAGCCGTGGCTGCGTGTCAGAGCCCTCTGAATGCAGCAGAGAGAGCCCCATCGATTTCTGTGGAGTTTGGTGCACTTTGAACTTTAAAACTGCAGCCGTGCATGGCTGAACTGAGACAGACGGAAAGTGCTTGTTATAGTTGGGATGATTCACAGCGCAGATGGGCTCTGTGGCATTTTTAGTTTGTTTTGAAACAGGAGCGGGAGGATGCGCAGTTAACATGAAGAGGGAGGCCGTGTTTGTTCTGTGTGTATGGTAATGGCACGAAAGAAGATACTCGATTGAGAGAAAGAAAAAAGAGAGAAGGGAGTGGTCATAGGAGAAGGCTGGGTGGAATGTGAGGAATTAACACAGGGTGGAGCAATAGATGAGGAGAAGAACAGAGCACAGTTGGAGTTACACAACTTGTCAGGTCTTAAATGTGCTATAGACAGAAGAAGAACCCGTAAAGAGCTCAGGGGACAAGACATGGCAAGGGTGGTTGGCAAAAACGGTACCAGAAGTGGGGTTGAGCCCAGGTGGTGTGCGCCCAGTGGAACGATGAGTAAAAACAGAGGGAATTGGGTAAATAAAAAAAAAATTACCTTGAAGAATTCCCATTGCCTTGTATGTTATACCTGCAGTCTTTTTTTCCTGCAAGTTCATGCAGCTGAAGTGTTTTGTGATCTGTGCTAGCTGACTAGGCTGTCCTGTGTCATCAATACCCTTGTGCTTCTCACGAGGCACAAAAGGTGTGAAGATGTACCTCTGCAAAACCCTAATGGCACAGGACCTTCTGTGTTTGTGTGTATGTGTGGATGACATATGCCCAAACCCTCCAATTAATGTGCAGATAAGTGGATTTTATTGGGGACTGCTTGTCAATTAATATTGTATACGTGCACATATATAGCCACAACCCACCCAGCCTGTGTTTGTTGACTCACAGTCCGTGGGCGAAACCAAGGAGGTGTTTGGAGTTGAGCTAAAGAGGTCAGGGCACTGCTCCGTGAAAAAGAAAAAAAAAAATAAAAAGTTAAAAAAAAAAAGATTTTATCTAGTATTGGTGCTTCTGTCATGGGAAGTGCTTAATGGAAATCTGGACTGATCATCACGTCACTGTTTCATAGTAATCAGAAGTAACGATGCATGCAAAAAAGCCACATCAGCAGCTTCAGCCTAATAGAATGAACCCCTACCTGATACAAGCAGAAAATGGGAAGAGACCTAATTGCTCTGTTAGAAGAAATCCTCGTATAATTCAAAACTCGATTACATAGACTTTAAACTGAAGGTTGGTAGTCACCATTGTTTTTGTGATTGCTACAAGCAGTCCTGAGGAAGTATCAAAGTTCTTTGCAAGTATAAGGCTAACTCTTTCTAAATACTCATACTATGCAACCTGACTTCTCCCTTCTCTGAAAGACACTCAAGGAAGAAAATCAATAAGTGGATCATTTGATTCCAATGAAATCGTGTAACCACGGATGGTAAGAATTTAGGGTGAGGCCTGAGAAACATTCTACCAATTATCAAGGGAGTGTCTTTCATCACGTACTGTATTACTTCATTTCGTCTGGCTGATATAGTCACAGCCAAGATGATCTTCTCAGGCACAGGCATAATTAATAAGGCACTGGCCTGGATTCAAGATAAGAGTGCTTTAGACGTTTTAAGAACAGAACTGAGATCCAAACAGATAGTAAATTACTCACTGCTGAGTGAAGACCTTCAAGAATTTAATTGGAGTGTGGGAAAAATCCGAAAGGTTTTCACAGTGAACAGAGATAAATGTGGAAGTGCAGTGTTCTTTTTCTGTGTGGTTGAATCCAGAAGGAAAGTCAGTATGCATGAGAAAGCAACTGGCAGTATTATCAAATCCCAGGTGCTGATATTGCCTTGTCATGACAGCAGCAATTATGATCCCCCTGTCAGTATCCTGTCTGACTTTCCCATGGACCCTAGCAATTAAGGACATTTGAATATATTTACAATAACAATTTATTCAAGCAGAAGGTACATTTGAAAGGGACTCTAGATGTTGGCCTGTTTGAGGGGATGATTAAACAACAGCTGTTCTTGCTTCCTACACAGGTTTACTGACGACTAACCCTTTTCCCTAGAATCACAGTGTACAAATGGGTGTTAGAGTTTTATTCACAGTGTGATAAAAATACAAAGTAGTCTGTCTGTTAAATCACTAATATGCCTAGGAATGTTTGCTGACGGATGAACTGCTTTCATAACCAAACTCTCTCCTGATCCAGCAGGGATTATTTTGTCTCTTCCTTGCTTATAATTTCATTGACTTATTGTGCGTATTCTGACTTCCCAAGCATGGAGGACCTGGCTGGTGCTATGGAGCTGCCACAGTTTCTTTGCACAGATATTTAGTCTCTCAATCAGCCATGCCACTTTATGGCAAGGGAGGAGCCTCATTAAGTGATGTGGGTTCCAAAGACTGTAAACGGAGGTGTGGCCTCATATGCTGTGTGACAAGAGTGCCAGGGGCCAAATGCCTCATCTTCCTATGTCAAGTGACCTCAGGCTTTTCTTCATGGGGAAACTCTTGTGCAATAGGAATGAGACACAATTAGAGTTTAATGACTATTTTACAACTGCCCTCTGCATGGACTTCCCTGTTTTGCAAGAAAAGCTGACTTGAGCTTTAGCATAATCTGACACAGAATATACACAAAACACCAGGAAGAATGTCCATGCTGTCATTTGGTACACAGCAGCTTTCTAGCACTGGTTATTTCAGGGTTTTCCTTTGCGAAGACACATTTGGTGGCACATTTCATAACTCATGTACACTTGCCAGCAAAATTTAGTTCCTTCAGACACTTGTCAATCCTAAGTAGAATGGATGTGGAGAGGTGAATGACCAGTCTCACACACAGGATTTACAATCTCACTAGACCACTTGTACAGAGAAGGATTTACTCAAGGATTCAGAAGCAACAAACTCACAACTGACTGAATCATGATTCTCTCTAGCTTGCCATGTCCATTTTACAAAGGATTTTTGGGTGTTACATTAACTGGGGGGTTGGCATTCTGCCAGATTAAAAAAAGGGATCCAGAATGACCACTGTTTTGAAGAATTCTTCCTTAGAAGAGAAAGAGTACCTGAACCCCAGGCAGCTGGGTTTCTGAAACTCCAAGTTTGGACACCAGGAAAAAATACCCAGTATGAAGGGGAACAGAAGACCAACACAGAGATATGCCAGCAGAGACACTAGCTAGCAGAGCTGTATTAGCAGGAGGCGACTACCAGAATTTTCCTTTTCCTGTAAACCACATGGTTATGTGCTGACTCCAATTCTTTTCGGTTTTGACTTTGTGTAGACAAGTACTCAAAAATTATGCAAATGTAAAGGTTTGATTCTCCTTTCACATTCATATGAACTCCAATTCAGATTCAAATTTAAAATACAAATAAATAAATAAATATACCCATGCATATAGTTTGCTCATCATGACTTACAGCCCCGGAGCACAGCATTACGTGTCTGCAGTACATGTGCAAACAGGCTGGTAGCAGTGGTTTTTCAGCACCCACCTTTGCCATTCTGCCCTCAGCACTGCAGAGACTGCACGGTGAGAAAGCAGCCCAGACGTATTACAGTATCCTGTGATTTTTCTGTGAGACTTAATATCTTTTGTAGTTTCCTTTTAAAAACAAGAACTGAAATCCTGAGGTTTTCTGAGGCTCCCTGCTTTGATTTTTCCAAAGGAAAATTTTTGACACTGCAAAGACGGTGTGAGAAGTGTGATGCAAGTTTGCCACAGATTCAGAAACAAAACCCCAAAAATCATAAAAGACACTTCTGGAATGTCCATAAGCCAGTTTTATTATCTGGGGAGGCTGACTCATGTGTTTTGAGAAATGGAATTGGCCCTGCTATGCAGGGCCACCCTTTGCCCTGTTTCACCTATGCAATCACCCGTACCGACAAGACAACTATAAAGCATTGCTATTCCCATTTGGTGATGCACTCTGCCCGCTGGTGCTGACCAGCAATGCAAAGGACAGGGCAATGGTCCTACTGTGCTTTCTTGAACTTTTTTGTGCAGGCCTCCTGGTGATCCTATAAAACAGCAAGCCAGCACATCTGTTCTTCGTGCAGATCAGAAGAGGTCAGAGGCAGCAGATGAGAAAGCGATTAACTTTAAGAGATGTATTGTGCCTGTACACATTCAAAGTAGTTGAAAGCATACAGAAACTCTGTGTTCAGATGTTACGTGCACATCTCTAGATAGTCTGAGGAGTATTATCTAGCTGGTGCCTTGGTGCACGCAGCTGACATCCATATTGCTGTTTGCCCCTTCTCCAACAGAGACGGAGAGACAGCTTCAGAAACATGTGTGATTCAGGTTGGATAAAATGTCAAAAGGATGAAGCATTTTTAAATAACGACAATAAAAAAGCAACCCCAAATGATGAAATACAGTGTGACTGGAATGGAGGGCAGGCTTGTCCACTGACACGGAACTGAAATAATGCAACCTATCTAATAAAATTGGCCAGCTCTTTCCTCCATGTGTAAGGAGGATTGCTTTTGATACAGCCATTTTCCCTCCGTCTGTCAGAATGACTTTCAGAGTTGAAAGCTCTATAAATTTCACAGTTATAGTAACATTGGATGCAGAACTTCAGATGGATTAAGTTGATCTAGCTCCTTCCATTCATTCTCTTTAACCAAAATTCTTTTTATGGTTGAGGTTCTGGCTACTTCCTCCGCAACTAAGCCTCCACAATGGAGCACAGATACGGCTTCCTCCTAACACTTTCTGTAAAATCATCTCACTTATAACATATGAAGACTTTAGTTTAACTGTGTTAAAGTTCATTTTGTTTAAGCATGCAGTTTTCTTGCCTGAACACAAACGATACAGGCAGCTATAATTTTCTGGTGACTAATTGCCCTCATAGTTGTGGATGATTAAACAGCCTTGCCATTTTTGGTCTGCAAAGACCTAAGCGCCTCTAAGTATATTATAATTGAGCTTTGGGTTGGTTTTTTTGTTGTTGTTGTTGTTGTTGTTGTTCTGGCTTCCTGAGAGGCTTGGTTAACACCTTTCTTGGAGCAGACTTCATGAACACACAATTGTAACATTTATTTATTTATTTTTTGTAATGCAAAGCTAATTAATACATGAAGTACAACTGTGTTAAGCAGGAGAATCACAGCTCGTAAATAAAGATAAGAAAATTATAAAAGGTGTGACTGATCTATATGTAATTACCTGCTTAGGTGGCAGCCTGATCTGGAAGAACCAGAATGGATTTGGGAGGCACGAAATCCTGTGTTGTAATCCTCATTCCACCAATGCCTTGTGTTGCTGTAGGCAAACTACTCTACCTCTTCTCCACCAAAACCTAGTCACCCAGTGAGAGTCAGGTAAGGTTTTATTAATAGAATTGATGAAGCACCTGCAACACTTACAGTGTGATGTAGGTACTCATGAGTATTACACAGAAGAGGTATAAAATCACAGAACCATCTAGGTTGGAAATGATCTTCAAGAACAGCAAACACAGCCATCGGCCTAGCCTACTGAGTCCCATCACCCTCAGTAGCCAGGACAACACATCTCTGAAATACCTCCAGGACTGGGGCCTCCACCACTGCCCTGGGCAGCCCATCCCAATGCTTGACCACCTTCCCATGAAGGGTTCTTCATCATATTCAATCCAATCCACCCCTAGCATAACTTGAGACTGTTTCAAATCCTATCACTTGTCACCTGAGACAAGAAACCAAGTCCAAAATTCGAATTTTCTTAGATCATTGTCCACATCCTGTTCAGAAGTGAGTGGCACAGGTGAGGAAACAGTTCTCAGTTGTTCTTTGAAAGTTAA